>JAODPA010072214.1:0-30458 GCA_025585075.1 Nepenthes mirabilis
CATTAATATTACTATCCAACATGTATTTTATTATATAGTGTTTAAATTTTATCGATTGTACATATTAATTTCTAGCTTTTATTGTTTTTGGCTCCTTATTTTAGGAGAAATAATAATTGTCTCCATTTTTACAACAAGTTTAGCCAAAATGTGTTGAAAAAAAAAAGAAAAAGTAGCTGTTTTTCAAATAAGTAATTATTTTCAATTTTTTTAATGGATAAGGTCTTAAAGCCAAGTAATTATTATTGTTATTATTATATATACTTGGTTAATGCTCACCATGGACAAGTGGGAGACATTTAATACTTGTTGAAAAATATCAACACAATGATGATGCTATGGAAAATTGAAGAGCATTAAAGATGACTTTGATTACAATAGCATGACCAAATATTCATAATTAATACCCTCATTTAATAACACCTAAAAATTAATACCCCAATTTAATAATACCTAAAAATTTAATCAAATCAATAGAAAATTTTATCATCTGATCTGTTAGGTAGGCCAGCCGACTAAGTTGGACTAAACATCCATGTTACATAACCTTTCTCTAGCCAAAAATCTTATTATTGACTGAATTGGAATAGAGCCAATTCATTGCAAATGAAAAATCTACCGTTTGACTTATACCAAGTATATAACATTAGTATTGACTCAAAAAAAATACTAGTAAATTAAATGGACCAAACATATCTAGTTGAATGCACAATCCTCTAATTATGTACCTTTCGTTTCAGTTTGATGCTTGGGTTGAGTATCTATGTTAAAACAATGTAATCGAACTTCTTTCATTACTTGTACTTTGCTTGGTAATAGTAAAAGTAATCTTATCTCCGTGGATAAAACCTCTCATTTTAAAAATAAACCATACAAATTTATTATCTTATATGTTTAAAATCTTATCATAATTTCATCACTTGAAACTCGGGCTGGTACAAAAGGAAGAAAAAAGATATTTCCAAGCAGGGAAAGTGAGAAATTCGGAAGTTGCAAATGCAGTAACAACAGAACTATTATGCATTGGACACCAGAATACATGTTAAATAGAGCTTATCCTATTTGCCTTGAGATGTTCAGAGGTGACCAGCCTGGAAAATTAAAGCGATACAGCCAAAGAAGACAATGGTGGCTCCACCTGATAGGATGATATCCAAACATAGCAAGACACACCCACCACCATGATCACCTCTCATGATTCGACCATCACATGCCTTTGCATCCTGGACAACCTGCTCAAGACCCACACAAAAGAAGGTTACATCTGTTTGCTTTCTACCTCTAGCGAATATATAGCATTGCCATCTTAATCCCACCTCTGCAGGCAGCAAAAATTTGCACTGGCTTTTCAAGTTATAGATTCATATTTGCTCATTTGAAGATTGAAAAATAGTAGCAAAAAGCATGATGAGCTCTAAGAATCTCATCAAGATAGCCAGGAAGTGGCGGAACCTGGCTGCCCTGCGGAGGAAAAGGATCACTCTGCCGAAAAGCATGGTTGCCAATACAAACGTCAATCCTTGCAGCATGCCAATAAGGGCTGACAAGGGACACTTTGCCGTGTACTCTACCGACGGAAGGCGCTTCATGATTCCATTAGTTTATCTCCAGAATGAAATCATCAGTGCACTACTTGATCTGGCAGAACAAGAGTTTGGGCTGCCAAGAGATGGCCCCATCACTTTGCCATGCGATGAGATCTTCATGGACTATGCTCTCTCACTAATCCAAAGGAATGCAGCCAGAGATCTGCAGGGAGCATTTCTAATGTCTGTAGCTAGTGGCCATTGCTTGTCATCTTCACGGCCGATTCAAGAAGGAAAAAATCAACCTCCAATTTGTAGTTTCTGAAGCAAATTATTTTTTCCAAGGAATTGTAAACTCTGAATGAGCAATTGTAGCTTGATACACCCATTGAAAAATTTGACAAATTTTCCTCATATTTTGCTGTCTATTCAAGCAAATATGACGCTCTTGCTTCTCTTAAAACTTCAAAGGCCGACAGGAACTGACAGATTTTATAGCATACATAGTTCATGAAGCTCTCTTAATAGCACCAAACTCAGACTTTATGAAGTAAATTTACTTCAAATCAATGCTTCAAGCTGAATGTCCATCAACTCTCCATATGGCTGTCTGTCAAGGACTATAAGATGTCAATAATCTTAACTAATGGTTTTTAATGTGGCAGTCTGCAGCAACATACTGTTTCTCAAAATTACATTTTATTTCCCTTCTGTGCCAGCTGTTACTCGCATCTGTTCCCCTTCCTGGCGAGCTTACCAATTTTCTTCAGTGTACTACGGCTTATGAATGTATGGATATGCATATGTATTTCTGAATGTGTTTAACTAAACCATGGATTCGACAGTTTAATAAGCTCAGAAAATTGGAAGTATTTGAAGTTCTCACTGTCTAAATGAAAATTGAAGCCATTTCCATTCCTAACGTAGATCAATTCAGATAGACTACTGCAAACAGCTGGTATAATTTTCGTACAAGGGTATGTAAGAAATACATCCAGCTATTTGTCATATAACGTGCTATCTAGGAGACAACAGTAGCCTGAAAAGGAAAGATATTTGAATACCGCTGCTTGCCAAAGAGTACGTATGATCTACTTGCGTTCCTGGAGCTGGAGTTCATTGACACCTTCAACAAATATAGACCAAAGCAACACACGCTAAGCAACAGAAAAGCTAAGTACCATAGCAGCCGAGAGAAAACATTGCATATTATATGATGAAACAATAATAGGAATTCAAATGTATGAAATTACCAGTGTTAAAGAATTACAAAATCAATAATGACATTTATTTAGAAGATACACAGTGGTGTTTGACAGTTTCCTTGTTCTTGAAACAAGTGTGCAGATGATACGCAGTGGAAATGAGCACTGCCTTCTGTAATTCTTTAGCTGCATACCTTTGGATGACATAGAGAGCATACTCCATAAAAGTTCCATCACATGGAGTGATGGAGCCATCGCTTTGCAGCCCACATCCTTCTTCTGCTGCTTCAAGGAGCTCTTCGATGATATCATTCTTAACATACACTAATCAAATCATAAAGCACCTTTGTCAGTAGTGTACAAAATGAAGTGTACCTCATCAGATTTTGATGATGTGCTGCAAGGATGTTCATTCATATCACCAACCATGGTTTCAGGCAAATATATCCTTCTACTTCTTATGACAGCCAGATTCTGCCACTTCCTGGCAATCTTGATGAAATTATTGTGGCTGATCATTTCGGTTTCTAGCTAGTATATCTAATGAGTTTGATATTCCAAGTGGAAGGGAAAGATGTATCAATTAGAACTAAATTGCTTGTTAGCAAAATCAGTAAAGGTGGGCTGGTTATATATGTATAGAGCTCGAGAGACTAGACACATCCACTGTTGATGCTTGTTTTGTGCAGGTATGGCAGGAAGGAAAACCATGTGATGCTTGTATAATTCAAGAATGTTCTTATAATTAGCTCTTATTTTTTTTTTAAGTAATTTTATTATCAGCTAATGACCTACTTCGTCACATCTTCTCTGAGGCTGACCTTTCATTATGAGGTAAGCCTTTCTGAACTGCAGGATCAAAATCTCAAAGAAAAGCCGTAGATTGTGCAGTCGGGTAGACGTGGTGAAACTGATAAGCATTCTTTCGTGATGGAGGATTGTCATAGTTACCTCATTCATTGGTCAAACTACAATGAGACCCCAAAACGCCTATCAATTGCCCATGAAAATTCTGTCGCTTGATTAATAAAACTAACAGAATTTTCTTGGTAGTAGATGTAAAAAGCTAGCAAAAATATTTTCTTAGGAAGCACATGAATCAAGGGAAAAAAGATTAACTTGACAAGAATGAAACAGTGGTGAATTATTGTATGGTGTATCAGGACTTTACTCTGAAATCTAGACACATCTTGTCTGTTACCGCAGTGAAGAATGAGGGGGAGAAAATAAACACAAGACATTAATAATTTGCAGTACAAAAGAGTACTTATTTTTGTTACTCGGGAAATTGGGTGAAAGCAGTCATCTAGGAGTAGAAACTAAAAAAAAAAAAGCTTTCCAGTTATCTTTGTTTGTGGTTCAGGGAGGTTTGCATAAACATAGCTAATGGCTGAACAGCCTGGAAATGGATTAAGGTGGTCATCTATGGCTCCCCCCTAATGGGTTGATAGCCTGACAAGAAGAGGCATGCCCATCACTTATCTAGACTTTTATCATCCAACCAGCACATGGTTTTGCTCCCTCTTGAACCCTGCACAAATAATGAAAAAATAAAATAAATTAAAAGGTTGTCTTTCAACTATCTGGCTATGCAAATATATAACATGGCTATCTTAAACTAACTTCTCCCAATAACCACAATTAATCTCGAGTCCAAGAATTCTCACTCGGAATTCAAATTTCTCTTCCACAAGCTAGGAAACACAACATGATCAGCTCCAGGAATCTCGCCAAAATTTCCAAGAAGTGGCAAAAGATGGCTGCTCAAAGGAAGAGAAGGATCTCACTGTAAAACAACCAACAAGTTAAACAAAGAACCTTGCATAACCTCATCAAGCACTGACAAGGGACACTTCGTTGTTTACACAGTTGACAAAAGGAGATTTATGGTTCCATTGGTGTACCTGAAGAGCGAGATACTGAGAGAGCCCCCTCAAGTGGCAGAAGAGTAGTTTGGGCTGCCAAGTGATAGCCCTATCGCATTGCCATGTGATTGGATCTTCAGGGACTATGCCCTCTCTTTGCTCCCCAGGCATGCAGTCAAATAAATGCAGAATGCATTACTTTACATTGCCAGTGGCCACTACTTATCAGCTTCACAGTTGAGGCAAGAACACAGAAGTTATCAATATCCAATATGTGGCCACTACAGCAAAATTATGCATTGATTTTGTAAAGCTTGAAACCACACTTGAAGGATGTAGCTTGATACATCCAATGAAAACTTGACAGTCATGTTCAGATTTTTGTCATCTGTTCATCCAAATATGACCCTCACTTCCCTCTAATTACAAGCATATTAAATTTTAACAGATATCAATCACATTTTCTATGATGTATTTCATCTGCATTGAAGCAATCCTGGTGGCATTCACAGATCATCTACACTTGAACTGCTGCTTCCAAAATGACTGCTGATCTAACCATTTCTTAGAAGTCCCAACATTTTCTTTCCAATCAAAACCTCCTACTAGGAAATTACGAAATTTTCTTGAAAGAACATGTATGCTAGCATATTCACCAATGAAGTACCAAGGGGGCAAGATTTGATCAGCTTCTTTGAACGACAGCAAGATAGGAACAAAGATATCCTATCCCATCACCAAAAGTAATTTTTATTACCATAAAAAAGATATTCTATCCCTTTATTTATAGAAGGGTGTAGAAAGAAACAAAAGTGATGTCGAATGAAAGTTACATCTAACAAGAAAACAGTATTAGTATGACAAGAATGGGGCAGTGGTGCATTACTCTTTTACAAAGCTTTCTGTTTCCATCGATCAAAAGTTTTCATAAGTCCTATGAGTTCTACAGCCTTACCTACAGAATTCATTTCTTAAAAAGAAGCAGATCAATTCAAAAACCCTACACTGCATTGAAAACTGCCAGAGTCACTACCAATTGTGTGTCTCCGACTCTCCATGATAGCCCAATGTTGTTTCACTTGCCACATTTATACTTCAGCCTTTCCCGTATTTGATGGAAACAACTCTGAAGATTCATCTTTCTGATGTGCTTAGAAAATTATGCTATTTTAAAAACAATATGGCGTTGAATGCCTTAATTTATCACAATAGCCCTGTTTTGAAATTGATTTATTTCACTTTTGTGGGTTTTTGACAACATGGATACAAATCAAACTAAATGGAATGCCTGTGCTTGTTTGGCATTGAGCTGTTGACAGCTAAAGATGGGGGAGAGATTCATGGGTCAGTGAAGGAAGAAATAAGGTTTCGATATAGAGGTGAAACTGAGACCATGCAGCTCCTTGATAACATGAGAAAAATAAAATGAGTTTCCCAAGTAACAACACCTGCATTTCAGATGATTAATAAATTGCCAAAGAAAAACATTGTGGTGAGATAATGCTACTTTCCACGACCAAAAACATATGAGAGACATCACTTGGATTTACAACTCGTTTGTAATCAATGGATTTCGATAGATCCAAAGATTTGACTTGTTATATATGGGCCTGGAAATTTGAGAGATGTAATTTAGGCTGGCACAAGAAGTAATATATATTGTCGGGAGTAAAACAAGAAAATGAATCACGTTTGGGATGCTTAAGGAGTGTCAAGCTAGTTTTGTTGGGCCTTCCACTTGAAATGTCTTCATAAGAACTACATTGGCTGGTCTGATTCAGTAGTTTTGGACAGACTTCCTATTATATAGTTCACCCCTTGCCACTAGTTTCTTGGCTTTTAGTATTGCAGAGAGCATTGTGGAACCACAGGATATAGGAAAGACATGTACTTCATTGAAATTTGGCTTGATGATCGGTCAGATTTGAAGGTTGGCATGTCTAGTTGTGCTCTAAAACCAACCATCAAATAAGGCACTAAACAGTTATGAGTATTGACCGACCTTGTAGCTGGACAGATATGCAACGTAATTAATGAATCATTGTTTGCATAATTTGAGGTTTTACATTCTATGCTAAAATTAGGTAAATTGCTTCAAAGATCTCCCACCTCTCATTAAATTTAAAATTTCAAAGGCTTAGAACATCTAAAATACTCTATT
This sequence comes from Nepenthes mirabilis, assembly GCA_025585075.1. Taxonomy (NCBI): domain Eukaryota; kingdom Viridiplantae; phylum Streptophyta; class Magnoliopsida; order Caryophyllales; family Nepenthaceae; genus Nepenthes; species Nepenthes mirabilis. The sequence goes on from JAODPA010072214.1 coordinate 6,758, forward strand.
TCAGTACTGAAAAAAAGCACGTAGAGAAATAACATTATATGAAGGGTATTTGGACCAGTAAAATGAAGTCAGCTTACTCGAATATGGCACCATGGAGTATGCCAACATAAAATATTCCTAACAAGATTATATATATTTGAAATTAGGATGACAGTTCTCTATATAAGGATCCTAACTCTAATGTTGAAGACAATATTTACGAGTTGAATAAAATTTGAGTGATTCTCTTTTCTGTGCTCCTTCCGTTTCTTCCCTTTTTTTCAATTTCTTCTCATTCTCTTCCCATACTTTCCCCTTCTCTGCATCAAATTTGGTATTAGAGACTAAATTCCTACTTCTTTTTATATTGCCTTTCCGACACCCCAACATAACCATTAGCAGAACCTCTCTACCTCCTCTTCAATTTCACAATATTCTTCCCGTACAACCAGCAACATCACCAACTCTATTGCCCAACCATCCTGCACCATAGCATACAGTTCGTATCTTCTTCCGGCAAGCAACATACCATTTATTTTTGTTTTGCCGTTACTTTGAGAAAAAAAAAATGTCTCTGTAAAAAAAGATTATTGACAAAAAAATTATCGTTAAAAGAAAGTTTCTAAAATAAAAAAAAAAAAGAGAAAGGGAAAGAGAAAAAGATAGAAACGAAGCAATAGCAGTCGGCGACGCAATAGCAGTTGGCGAAGATGACCCGTTGCAGTGGCCACACTCACCAAAATCACTATACGTCTTCATTCTTCCCTTCAACTCACCGAAACTATCCTTCACGTTGCATATCAACCACCACAACCACCACCTCTCCGATCACTACCAAGCCAAATCGCGCCCAACACACCCATCCAAACCACCCGAAACCCTAATCGACCACTTGCCCAAAATCCTAATCAACCACTCATCGGAAAGCTTAGCACCCAAGTTCCACCATCATCAATTACATCAAACCCTAACCCGGCCGCCCGAGCCAAGACCCAACTCAAACCCTAGCCACCACGCTAACCTTTCTTCAGAGAGGAAAAAAAAACTCTAATAAAATCTCAAAGAGAGAAGAAGTCACGAATTAGGTTGTGCCAATTCATCTTCGCCATTTCCGTCCTCTTTGTCTGCATCTTCGTCCTCTCTATCTTCGTCTTCGTCTTTGCACTCATCATCCTCTATGTCTTGTGGATGTGGAAGAACGAGAGAGAGAGTGCAGGTCGTGTGTGTGTGTGTGTGTGTGTGTGTGCGCGCGCGCAAGTGAGAGGCGCTGTGTGGGTTTTGAAAGGTGTTAGTGGGTGTGTGTGCCTGTGTAAAAAAAATTATTGTTCGCGTGTGAAAAAAAATGAAAATTTGTTGTTAGTGAGTGCACATGGTATTAGTATTGGTAAAAAACAAAAGAAGCAAGTACGCTATACAAAAAAAAAGGCAATGGGCAGAAAACTATCATCCTTCAAGGCCACATTATACAAGCGGTTCAAATCATCTTTCGTATCCGGGTGCGTTCATTCCATTCTATTCTGAGTAGCACATTTTTGCTTTCTTTAATAGTATTTAGTTTTATCAACGTGTATTATTGACATTATCTTTTATCCATTTTCATATCCTATAGTTACCTTTATAGTGGATATAATCATATTACAATTGATTCTTACTTTATTATTTTAATAGTATTAGCAATATTTGTCTGTATTATCTGAACCATACGAAATTTCCTTAAAAAAACTATATATAAATAAATATTGTCTCGTCTTGCCTCAATTATTTATTGATCTCAACTCATGAGTCATATTGGTGTTGCAAGCACCTGCGAAGTGATCGTATTATTTTCTATAACACCACTGATCTAATTATGGACTCTAACCATTTCGAAATTCTATGTCAACAGTTAGTCCAATTAACTACTAATCAACAACAATTACAAAACCATATAATCGCTATTCTAGCTAACCTGGCTACTACCCGGCAGACAAATTTAGATCAAACAAATGGAATTGCCACTATAGAAACAGAAACTTACTCATCAAATGCTAACAATTCTGACGCGTCCTGTAACTAGAATCACCAACAAAGATAAGAAAGTTGAATACCTCATAGACATAATTACAAGACCCAATATTATGATCAAGAGCAAGATTATGACAAATACATCTTTAAAAAAAATCAAATTGGATGTCCCCATTTTTTACGGCTACTTGGACCCTCGAGGTTTTACTCAATGGGTCCGAGATATGAATCATTTTTTTGAATGCTATGGCGTGTCAGAAGATGGGAAAGTTTAATTTGTTAACCTCAAATTGATCGAAAATGTTTAATTATTTTGAAAAGGTATTGAAAACCTCCTTATTAGACGCCGGATAGCCCTTGTTAGGAATTAGGTCGAAATGAAACGTCTTCAAAAGAAATATTTATCTCACTCATACAATAGCAACTTCTACACGGATAGAATATTCTTCGACAAAGTAATCATTCCACAACTGAGTATGTGACTCAATTCGATGATTTTCGAATGAGATATCATATCATTAAGGACGAGGCCATGACGTTAAGCAGGTTTTAGCAATGATTATATGAGGATCTTAGAGAAGAACTTATCCTCCATGAAGTTATGACTTTAAGCCATGCATATAATTTAATCTGATACTTTAAATTAGTCACCAAGACACTGTATTGTTAATTAACATGGCATACTCATACTATCAATTCTAAATTTGTCTTAAGACCTCCTCTGTCCACAATTCCCCTTGCAAGGAAAGCCTAAGGAAAGGGTATTTAAACCCCGAGAAGAAATTTTCAATTACAATACTTTAATTGTAAATGCTTTGGACATATTTCTCCCAAATGTCCAAGAAAAGCCTTAATTATTGACGGGTAAGACGGTATAAACGAGGAACCTCTTGAAGAACAAATATATGAATCCAAGTTAGAGAAATTTGATGATTTGGATGCTAATGATATTGACACCTTCATAGGATGCATCATGATTACTTCCTCTAGCCTAGACTTCTGTTCTCCCTCCCCCAATACGCCATTCCTGAGTGTTGTACGATGTACCTTAATGCAATCCAAAGAAACTAATGATTGACGTCGTCATATTATCTTTCACACTTATATCAAAGTGAATAAGAAGGCTTGTAAGATTATTGTGAATAGCAGTAGTTGTATCAATGCAATCATGACTAATACTATTTATCGTTTGAGATTAAAAGCTGTCCCACATCCTAATCCATACAGCGTCTCCTGGATTAACACATCTTCTATAATCGTTAAATAACGTTATCTCGTACCCATTCAATTCAATTCTTAGAATACAAAGATCATATTTGATATGATGTTATACCAATGGACATGGATCATGTCATTCTCGGGCGCCCAAGGCTATACAACTTGAATATAACAATTTAAGGTCATTCTAATTCTTGCTCTTTCATGCATAAGGGAAAGAAAATTCACCTCTATCCCTTACCCTCAAAATCAACAATTTCCAATAAAGAAAGGGCTATAATAGTAACACAATGATTATATATCATTAATCCCACAACATTTAAACGAGCAGCTATAAGCAAGTTTGTTGTATTTACTGTTATCGTTCTCAAAATCCTTCCGAACCTTACCATATTGATTCCTAATTAGGCCCATCAAATCCTCCAAAACTTTCAAGATATTTTCCGCAAGGACTTCCCCAATAATTTACCACATTTACGCAACATTTAACATATTGTTGATTTCGTTCCGAGTGCAACTCTCCCTAACATACTTCATTGTAAGATAAAACCTACCAAGCATGCTAAACTCCAGAGACAAGTTGAGAAACTCCTTCACAAAGGATTTATTCAAGAAAGTATGAGTCCATGTGCAGTGTCCGCTCTCTTAATACCTAAAAAATATGAATCATAGCGGATGTGTGTAGATAGTAGAGCAATCAATAAAATCACCATGAAATATCGCTTTCCCATTTTTAGATTTGATAATATGTTAGATATGATAGCTGATACCACAATCTTTTCTAAAATAGATTTAAAGAGTAATTATCATCAAATCAAAATTCATCTAGGGAATGAGTAGAAAACAGCTTTCAAGACGAATTACGGCCTTTATGAGTGGTTGGTCATACCTTTTGGGCTATCTAATACACCAAATACCTTTATAAGAGTCATAACTCAGGCTTTACGACTTTTTATGGGGTAGTTCCCAGTAGTTTATTTGATGACATTCTCATTTATAGTAAGAACAATGAATAATATTTAAATCATCTCACACAGGTTTGTCTTGCTCTTATAAAAGAAAGTTTATTTGCTAATCTTAAGAAATGTTCCTTCTTTTCGGATAAGGTAGCTTTCTTGGGCTTTATTATTTCCTCTGAAGGTGTCTGCTGACCCTGCAAAAATCCAAGCAATCATAAATTGGCCTAAATCCAAATCTCCTTATGAAGTTCAAAGCTTTCATAGCTCAACTACTTTTTATCACCGGTTCATTAAGGGAGTTAGCATGATCATGGCTCCTTTCACTGAGTGCGTAACGAAGAGTGAATTATCTTAATCTCCTGATACTACCAAAGCTTTCAAAATTATAAAAGAGTGAATGACAACAACTCCTGTCATGCGACTCCCTGATTTTTTTCAAAGTTTTTGAAGTAAAGTGTAATGCCTCTAGTGTAGTAATAGGAGTTCTTAATCAAGAACGCCATTCAATTGCCTATTTTAGTGAAAAATTAAATGATGTCAAGTAACAATACTCTACTTATAATAAGGAGTTGTATGCCATCGTATAGGGCTTACATTATTGGCGCCATTTCTTGTTATTTCAGGAGCTCGTCCTCTATTCTTACCATAAAAATCTTCGATTTCTTATCTCCTAAACGAAATTAAATTATAGGCATGGTCAGTGGATTGAATATTTCCAAGCCTATTCTTTTGTCATGAAACATAAGAAAGGAGTCGAGAATCAAGTGGCCGATGCCTTGAGCCATCGATTGTCCTTATTATCTGTTGTTCAAATTAAGATTATTTGCTTTGAAAGACTTAAAGAAGAATACGAGTCTTACCTTGATTTATGCAAAATCTTTCTAGCTTTACAATGTGGGCACTCAAACACCACAGAAGGTTTTCGTATTCAGGTTATATATTTATTTCAAGTTAATAAACTTTGCATCCCTAATACGTCTGTTCGAGATTTCATAGTATAGGAGATTCATGCTGGAGGTCTATCTAATTATTTTGGACGTGATAAGATAACAGAGGAGGTTAAGTAGCAATTTTATTGGCCTAGTTTAAAGAAAAATGATGTTAAAATTGTTAGTACTCGTCAAACATGCCAACTAACAAAACATAGAAGGCAAAACATTGGCCTGTAAACCTCTTTACCTATACCTAGTTGGCCCTGACATAACGTAAGTATGGACTTTGTATTAAAGATCCCACACACCCCTAAGAAGTACGATTCCATTTTTGTTGTTGTGGATTGTTTTTCTAAATGGCTCACTTCATTTCTTGTAGTAAAACTACTGATACTTCTCAGGTTACTTGTCTTTACTTTGTTAATATTGTTAAGTTATATGAACGTTCGTTTCACTTGTTACTTTTTGAGGACCTTGTGGCACATGGTTGGTACCAAACTAAAGTTTTTCACTACCACCCTCAAATAGACAGTCAAACTGAAATCGTCAATCGAAGTTTAGGTAACTTATTAAGATGTTTTGTTCAAAAAAAACTTAGGAATTGGGATTTGATCATTTTCACCACCCAACTTGCATATAATAATTCTATTAATAGATCTACAGGCATGAGCCCATTTGAAGTTGTACATGGCTACAAGCCTTAAAAACCATTAGACCTTATCCCAATATCCCCACATACTAGTGTGTCCATGACGGCCGAAATTTGTGCACATCTTCATGATTTACATATTGAGATCAATAAACAGTTGGAAGCAAATAATGCCTTATATAAATTTTGAACTAATATGCATAAAAGACATGTTGAATTTGATGTTAAAGATTACGTTATAGTTCGGATCAAGTTAAAGTGGCGCCTATATAGGCCAGTTTCCAAATTGCAGGCCCGTAGTACTAGTCCATTTAAAATTTTATAACGGATTGGATCAAATGTATATATTATTGATATTCCATCTCATTTCGGTTTTCTTAATACTTTCAATATTGAAGATTTAATCGCTTATAAAGGTAATTTTAACCCGCCGGTTAATCCATTTGATGTACCCCCAGATACATCACATATTGTACATCCACCCATTGCTACACAACTTTTTATCCTACCAGCACACGAAGATAAAAATTGATGATATTCTAGATAAACAGATTATATTTACCAGGGATGGAGTGGTTTAACGCTTCCTTATTCGTTGGATTGGCCAGCCAAAGTCTAAGAATACTTAGATTTCTAGAGAGACACTCCAATAGTTAGACCCAAATATTTTAAAATTCTATTAGAGTCAACAGGATTGCCTATCTCTAAGCCCAAGTTCCTTTACGTAGGTATTGATGGCTCAATCAGAATTTAGCCCCCATTCACACATGTCTACCGACGTCAGTGGAGCATTACGCAACTACTCAACTTGTGGTTCGGGAATTGACAACAGGAATTTTTACTTGACAGGGTCGAGTCCCAATTACTCGAGAAGAATTCATACGGATATCATTCCAAATTAAAAATGATTTGAGACTTATTTGATTTTGATTTTATTTAATTTTGTGAGATTTTATTTTTTTATTTTAGGATATTGTGTTATATTATTTTCTATTTTTGAAATATCGTTAGTTAAGAAATTACATTTGTTTACTAATTAATCTACCATGACAATTCTCTATATAAGGATTCTAACTTTAATATTAAAGGCATTATTGATAAATTGAATGAAATTTGAGTAATTGTAATTCTCTTCTCTCTATCGCCTCTATTTCTTTTCTCTCTGTTCATCTCCTCCTGTTTCTTTCCCTTCTCCCAATTTTTCCTCCTTCCCTTTCCCTACTTTCCTCCTTCCATGCATCACAAGTGTATACATGGACTATCGGAGTCTTGGTTGTGTTTATTCTTTAGATGTCGTAGATAATCCCTTATTGGTGATCATGTTGTATTAAACATTTGATGATGCTGTGGTGTGACAACTTGACAGGTCATCATGGAGGTGATGCAGGCTTTCTCTACATCTTGAGACACCCTCAAATGAACCAATAACAGAGCGTGCTCCACGAAGTTTCTATTATAAGGCAATCTGATAGGCCCATCGCTCAGTTTGCCCCCATCTGCCATTTTCAAGAGCTTCCTGTACATAACATTACTCGATATTCCAAGGAAATCTTGAAATGACCTCCATCACCGGTGAAAACTGCGAAATCAATCGAAGTCTACTTCACTTTGTGAAAATGAGATTCTTTTATGCTGCATGCAAGCCATATTTTGCCACTTCTTTGCCATTTCACTGAGCCCTTTTTTTGGGTTACTGGATTGGGATTTTTGGAGTTTTAAAGAGATGATTCAACCATGAGTGAAAATCTATGGATGCTAATTTGGTTATGGAGATCAAAATTGACAACCGTAGCATTTGCAGAAGTCGATGACTTGTGCCACCTTGTAGGATGTATGGCCATGTGAAATTTCAATCAGATAAATGATTGGGCGGATGACATAATCCATTTAAAGGTGGAAATTCCTGAATTGATGGCCACTACTAGATCTTCTGCATTTCTCTACCATGAACATTGGAAAACAAATAGATGTCGGGAAGAGGGAGAGGTAGGGGGGCTCGTAGCCCTCCTCTCCCGTTGCTGTTCCCGGACCACCCATCCCTTCCTTCCCCTTCGCCCGGCCCGGTGAGGTCCGATGAGATCAGATCTCTCGAACGAAGTGAAGTGATAGAAACAAAAATGCTTTTATTCAGGTAAAATGTGATTTTAAGTCTTCCATGCTAATTGCAGAACTATCTCAAACAATCACAAATAAACAAATAGAATTGATGAATTCGTCTCCTTCCAAAAACTCAGCATATTACAATGAGGTTTCTTCCAGCCCCTCTAAACAATTATACAGACATAATCTTAAAAACATAAAAAATTAAGAGAAAGGGCAGGAGATGAAATTTTGAACGTGGTTGGACAAAGTTCACCATCACAAAGAGGAATAAATAAAAATCCAATTACACAAAAGATTATGGTAGATAAGAAAGAGATCATATTTTATACATGGGCTGGGCATGGTACACTATCAATCAAAATCAAAGGAGGGAATGTGCCAATCTATTGTCAACAAAGATCAAAGTGATATGCCGTGGTACCTGGATTAAAAAAAAAAAAAAGGCTTAATTCCTATAAATGAGAGAGAGAAACAAAGATGAAACCCTAGAAGAGGACACTGCAAGAATATAAAAGGGGCAAACTCATGTAACACTCAGATGGTGACTGAACTAACAATGCCAAAATACTTGGATTACACACACCCATCCAACTGATCAACATTCTCTATCATCAAATGGATTGTTCAAAGAAGGCATTTCAGTTATGTTGGAATCAATTAGACAAAAATCGAAGAGGTTTGAGAGGAAATTTTACCTTAGAACTGGATTAGGGTTCTCAGGAGGTAGGTTGACTGGTAATATCTACAAATCCATCAAAATGGGACTTACAAACCAAGGTAAAAATCCACCCTTGCGCTCAGTCTGTTTCACGCCCTCCTCACTCCTTCCCATGCTTGTTTGTGGAGAAGTGATGGTGGGAGTGGAATTTCTAGAGTTTTGTGGAAAACTAACGTGTCAATTCGGACTAATTTATGTAGAAGTTGCAACTTTTTAAGTGTACGAAAATCCGCAATTAACATGTGATATGCACAATTCCAAAAATTAGCTAGAAAGTAACCACTATGACTCAACTATAATACTATATCCTAATGTCTAAAATGTGTAAAAATATCCCAAATAGGTTTTCTACTCAAAAAAGAAAAAAAGGAACTTTTATGCAAAGTGTAAAAAAAAAATATACTAAACTAACTTTTCACACATGCCAAGATTTGAAAAATGTACTCTCAAATCTACAAACTCAGAAAAAAATGTCTTAAACACCTAAAAATAGCCAAGCACCATCATCTTCTCTGTATGTCATCGTGTGGGAATATTTAAGCAATAACGAAGCAGCTACCAACCACCACAACAACCATCTACAACATTGAGAGGTAGCAGTAACCAACCACTGCTAAGAAGGTGTACATAACATCCATCAATCATCCATTATGTAATACATCCATTAATGATTTGGGTTAAGTCGATTGTTCATTGGTGCCAACCCACCTAGATCAATAATGAAACAGGTAGGGAAAGACTTGGCTATAAGGGGCATCATCATGAACAGTAACATTAAAGTTCTATGTTTATCATAAAACCTAGGATAATTATTAAATTAAAAAAACATTTTATTTAAAAATATATGAAGAAAAATTATGGTGTAATAAACATATTTTTATTTTTTTAATGTTGTTCATCTCATAAATACGACATTCATTTTTCCTATTGTAATTTACTAACAACATAATGTCTTTAAACGTTGTTTACATCTTGGTATCATCTATAATATGTTTTACCAAACACCTCCCACTTCAATGGCAATACTCAAACTCAACAGGGAATGCAAACTTAAACAACTAACCTATAGCAACCAAGAATGGAAGACCTCTTTTAATAGCTTTTTCCTTTATTTTCTATTTAAAGAAGTGTAAGCACTAGGTTTAAGTCGGCTAAGTTTAATTGAAGTTAAATGAGTTCTCTTTAATTGATAGCAAGTCCTATTATTGGTGAAAAATTTCCAACACTCAAGTCAAATGATTCCCTAAACTAATTGCCAACTTTTGTAAGTTGAGTAATTCCTCAGCTTTTTTCTTTGTATTTTCAATTATCCTTATCAACTCAAGTTCCAGTTTATTATTCAAACACACATTTGCATCAATTACTCTTCAATATTTACTATCTAAATCATCTTCATCCTGGGACTGATTCCTACAGGGAATCATCAAGGAAGCTTGCTGAAATAAAGGGAGAACATTCACACAAGGATGCCTCATTTCCTGGCATCCTTCTAAGAATTTGATTGTAGATATCTCATGCACTCCCCCAAGAGTGATATTGTTAGCACGTTGCAAATTTGCTGTCACACTGGTTATTGCATCAAGTACTGGTAATTTGCCAAAAGCAACAGACTGTATTGGCTGCATTTTGCGCAGAATAACTATCCTATCTAGTTTACTCCATATCCATTCAAATCCCCTGTGTGGTACCTTTTCACTTCAATCAACAAAATGTAGCAATTAGAATAGAGGTAGTTTGTTGGAATTGTAGCAAATTTCTTTTTCCAAACTGCATGTTATCACCAGCCTGAAATGAAATGGAGGGCATCAACTAGCCTACAAGAAATGAGTGCTCAAACTCCAATACTGGCTCAATGTTTAATCAAAATATAGAATTTTTTCAAAATGTTTTGGAAATTCAATGAGTTCTTCAATAAATTTTAAGAAACACGTTATAAGAGTTCTCACGTCTTGTGAGTGCAGAGTAACCCTGGAATAGATCTCTAATTCATTGACTGTGTGCTTGTCGTGCATTCCTTCCTGACTCTAGTAGCTTGTAGCTAATGTTTTCCTAAAATGTCTCGGAAAAAACTCCAAACACATAAGAGCACAATAAATGGACAAAATAATCAACTTCTATGTAATATTCCATGAATCACACTGCTAGATTAACAAGAACAACCTATTAGATACTCAGCATGAAATCTCATCTCCACCTTGGAGCCCTCATTCAGAAAACCAAGAAAAAAAAATGATGCCCAAATAATTTGCAGCTCTATGTAGTCCCTATCCAAAAACAGCCAAGGAGAAACACTTCAGAAGACCAATGAGCACGATTAGAATTTTATGGTTTAAAAAAATGTACTCATTGTACTGGAATTGACTGGATGGAATAGTAACAAATGAATCATATAGTATTAAGGCCCATTTAGTAGGATAAAGTCAAAATTGATACTAACCTCAAAATGATGTACATCGTGAAATGGTGGATCGTTAAAAGATTAATTCTGAAGTTGTGAAAAAATGCCCATTTAGATGTTGTTATGAGAATCATGCTAATTAAAAAATTCTTGATGTATGAAAAATTAAAGAAATAGAGTACAATGAAGTGATCGTGAAGAAGATTTCATATCTAATTGTGTCAATTATTTTTTCCTCTCCATATCATAATGTACATCTTATACATCATACATGTACAACAACTCTTATTAAAACAACATCTAAGAAAATGAAGAAGTTGGAAAGTAAATTCATGAACTCGCCTGGGAAACTGGCATTGTAAACCCAAGGAAAATGTAAAATGCAAAGAAGTGTGCAAGAAATAGAAGACAAGGTAGTGTAATTCATGCATGTAGCCAACTAGACAGTCTACAAAAATTTTATATAAAAAGCTGAGTTAGACTTAAAACTTTGAAAGTTTAGCCAAGTGGTACTCAGATGTGTTTGTAAGCCACATGTCAGGAAAATGTCAGCCTTATACCATCGATACAAAAACATATCATGATTTTTTCGAAATATCGGGAAATATCAGCATCAAGGCATGATACCAATATATATTTGCTGATATGTTATTCCATGGATCACGTTTTTCATGTCTTCAAATATTTCTCTTGGCGATCATACTATATTCCACTTTTGAGGGTGAAGGTTTCAGGGCCAACAGCTACACCTATCCTGTGTATACTGTATAGCATTCATGGAATGAATAAACTCCTCAAAATTAGAAGTTACAATGCCAAGACATACCTTGGTTCCAGCTACAATGACACCATCAAGTGGATGAATAGCACATACAGTGGCACCTTCAGATAAGGAAACAAATATGCTATTGCCTTGCCCCAGTAATGTTCACAGCATCGATTGATGCAGAATGTGCATTCAAGACCACGAAAACTGCACTCAAAATATAAGGACAATAGCTGAAAATTCGTCTGTAAGGCTGAGGAATAATCAGTGGATTATTAAACAAACAGATAAGATTTATTTTTTAAACCATAGGCATCCTTTCTGGAGCAGCATGGACTAATGAGATATGGGGAAGAGTGCCTCATAGAAGTAGATAAGGGGGGAAAAAAACTTGATACTAGAATGAAGCTCTCACCGTTCAACAATAATAATCCACGTTGACTTGGGCCTCCATAGAAATCTAAAGGGATAAACTCCAAATCATTTGATGATAGTCTGACTATATAGATCTGAAGAAATGGAGTCACAAAGCATGTAAAATCATCAAATAATTTTAGTAGATTTCTCTTAAACTTACTTGCCACATTATCATCCAACTAAAATGTGACTCTTGTAGGTTGCAGAATTCCTTAACAAAAGTTCACATGCATGCCAGATATATATGACAGTTCACAAGATCTGAAAAAAGGTATTGTGGATATACACTGTCATTCACCAATTTGTAGAAGTCTTACCTCGTTGAAATCCATGACAGGTTTCTGAAGAACAATAAATTTTCATAACAAGTTTGAATCACTCCTGCATTTTCAAAAATCATTTATTATTATTGCAATTTCCAATGTAATTGTCAGAAAATGATTTCCACCAATAAATTACGATTAGTGGTCTTAAGCTTTACTCACAGCCTGATTGGCAGAGGGCAATTAATGGTGATATTATGGAAAAACATAAGTCTTCTTGTTGGAATAATTAAGTTGTGAGCTATGTTAAGCAAATTTATGATTTTATGTGGTATTGCATATTAGTATTAGCATATCCATGCGGGCATTTTATGGAAATTATGGAGTTGGAGTAAATTTAATGGCCTGGCTAAGTGTGGCGGCTTGGCCGGTGGTCTAGGGTGGTCTATCTCCAGTTTTTAAGGTAGATTTTATGCCAAGTATTCTGTAGTATGTGTGTCTTAGGTTTTGTATAAAAATAGGAAGATTTGGAGCCATTTCAGTATGTTAAATGTGTAAAAATGATTTGGTGATGGTTATAGAATTTTCTTAAATATAGTTGTTGGATTGTTGGGGTTATGGCCATAAGATTAAGTAATTCAGTATACTGAAGTGTTGGTATGGAGTTTGGGGCCCAAGTGGTTAAGATAGAAGGGAGTCCTATGGTTTTGTAAAATCCTTGTTGAATTCCTTCTATTTCCCATGTCTTGAATCCCTTTGGAATCATCTTGTTTGGATAAAGTGCATGTGAGCATTCTTGGACTCATTTTGGTGAGTAAATGTTCCAGATATATGTTGTGATATCATCGAACTTTATTTGCCTTTGTAGTCATGTTGGATGCGTTATATCCTATGTTTGATTCCATGAACTTCAATCTTGAAGAATGGGTTTATGACAAAGTGTGCAGATGTCAAGGAATTCAGAATTATGGACTCAAGGTATCCTTTGTGTAGACTATGTCGTACAAGACTTATTTCATTTTCTAATATATGTATTTTCCCTTGTTGGACCATTGTTGGGAATTAACCGATAGTTTCTTGTACATTATGACATGGCTAACTACATATGGACGGCCAAGAACTACGTGGATGTGTCTATACGAGTATTCAACCATATATAGTGCTAAGATCCCAGTGATTATATATATTATTACGAGTTTTCAACCTAATTATTATTGTACCTTGTCAATGGGTTTGTGTGGACATTAGTCGATGGTCGGGGAAAAATACGTCATACTCATGTTACCTGTGTTGACCATGGTTGGTTTGATAGTTCTCATCTTGATCACTATCTTCGTTATAGTTTTATGATATTACTAACTGGGCTATTTTGAGCTCATTAGTTTGTTCCTTCTATATTTCAGATTAGTTGGTGTTTGACTCTGTTTCATTTGGCTGTCTATCTTCTTTGAAGTTACTACATATGGTTCTTTTATCATGCTTTGTTCTTTTAGTTTTTCTCATTAACTGAAATTCCCAAATAGGTTTTCATGTATGTTTTTGTAGCCTTGGCCACAATCTTTAAATGATCCTGGTAATTATTTTTTCCTGTCTTGGATTATCCTAAGGTTTATTGTCTGTATATCATCCATGGCACAAATGATGATTGTATAGTTGTTGATGTTTGAAGTTTTCAGCGTCAATCACAGGATTATAGGATAGAGGAGTCTCAGAATTTGACGATGAATGAAAAGGAAAGAAAAGATAGCTCAACCAGATACCACAACCAGTAAGTAAGTGAAATTTTTCATCGTCCAACATTAATTTACATTTTCTTGCCCAAGGAACAAAATAAACATGTTTAACTACCTAATAATGAGGGAGAGGTTTATCAGTACAATCCTATTCAGGTTCATATCAAGTAACAATTAATATATAACTCAGCTATTTTGCTTCAATTTTCTCTCAGCAAAACAAGCCAAAAATTGAAAATTTACACTTAGTGTATAACTTAATATCAAACAAGTTCACTGTAATTCTACTAGAATATAGGTGAGACATCAACTTTATTACTTACCCCCATAAAAACTTTAAAATATAGAAACTCAAAGAGATTATTGATTCAGGTACCAAGAGAGAAACAACACTCCCGTACACTGTGTGCAGGGAAAGAAGTTAAAAAACTACCTACCGCACATGACAGCTTGCAGATCACAAATAAAAAAGATACTGTTAGCAAGAAATTGCCTAAATCATTTTCTGTTTTTCCCATCACAATATATCAATCCAATAAACCAAATGGAAGCCCCAGACTCTCCTCACCAGCTATGGAATTGCTCTAACAAGCTAAAATTCCAACTACTGTTTCACCGTTATCACAAAAACAAAAGCAAAATTCAACTGCTCAAATTCCCAGATCTCCAAAGCAACTTTTTCACATCTACCTTCATGCACATCATACCAACTAGCCATCCAATTATCTGTTACATAGGAATCAAGAAAAAAACCAAAGACGGAAGGATCCCACCTAGAAAAGGGATTTGTCCCGAAAAATTCCTTCCATCCTCTTGTAAATTTCATGTAGAAACTTTTCACACTAAATGTTATATACCTGCAGAAAACAAATTTATACTTGAATTTCTTGCTAATATCTAGTTTCTCTTAACTCATGGTTGAATTTCTTGCTAAATACATATCTCACGTACTCAAATAGCTTATATCCTTCACATAATGCTTATTGATTTCTCTTTCTGTCAAATATCTGAATGCTAAAATTCAACCAAGATGCTTTCCAATTGAACAGCTTTAGACCAACTCATCCCATTTACTTCATTTAGGTCCGTATGTTAACCTACCAAAGATATCACTGGAAGTTCCAAATAGGTTTCTATTGACAGTACATTCTACTTGTATCTTAATGCTTGAAACCTGCCAATCAAAGAACTGTACATGCAATGGAAATACGGGATTCTTTTTCTTAGAATATTTTATAACATAGATGGAAAGGGATTCCATATCTTGGAGTATTTTGTAACATAGGCAGCAGTGATTTATGTAAATGACCACCAATCTTGGTGATTTCCAATCTTTCCTAAAATAGATCCTAGAGAACATAAATTCAGTTGCAAGTTGGAACTGAACAATTTTAGAAAGGAAAGAGTATAAAATTCTCTATTTTGTATCAAAGCAATCTACAAGTTTCTAGGTGTGATTTTTTTTTTCAGCAGAATACTTTTTCAACAAATATCTTTGCTGATTCTGAAGAATTTTTCCACATTAGCTTCTTTGATGCTAATCACTATTCCAGTCTCTTTGCCGGTTCTCTTGTTGATAGGATTAAATTATATAAATAATTTGGAGGTTATTTCAAGATAAATCCTCTTACTTATGTGAATTTTAATTGATTTTTTTGTCGCTGTTGGTTAGGAAATAAGCTGTTGAAAGAAGAGCAAAATGACCATTTTACCTCATCCAAACTTTACTGGTGTTGTTGAAAAGTTTGTCTCAAGCCCTACAATTTTGTCTCTATAAACATTTTAAGATTCTGATGATTTTGGAAAGAAATGAATATGCATGATAAGTGAATATTGGAGATCCACAAAAATAGGAAAGTTTCGATCTTGATTGATTTTAAGGTTTGAAAATCAATTATGCTGGATTTCTTCCAAATTTTCAGGAAACTTGAAAGGAAACAAGGTCAGCAAAAAGTAGTTTTCTTTTTTTTTTTATGGGAGACTTCAGTATTTTAGAAGACAACAGGTTTCTAGAGAGGGCAGAAATGAAAATTCTGCTACACAGCAGATTTCTTCTCTATAAGATTCAGCACACAGCAGCTTAAAGAGAAAGGAAAATTCTGCACACTGAGGCTGGCAACATGGCAGAGAAGAGTAGGACTCTGTTTTCACAAGAAAGAAAAAGGGGGGCAAATTAGAGGAACCTGGCGGCAGATTTCCAGAACTCAAGGGCAGAATTCGTCTTTTCTTTTTCTTTTTCAGCTTTCCTTTAGTCCTTTGAAATGATGTGAACAACAGTATTTTCATGTTAATTGTTTATGTAAACATGAACTAAGTTTTCATCACAAGGGTTTTATATATAGCCTAAGGTATTATATTCTCTTAAAATTTATTCATGACATAATATTTTCTCTTTATGATTGATTTTTTTTTATATTTAATACTTTTAAATGCTTGACCACCATTTAAATGTCAAAACTGAAAAAAGATGCACACATAATTGATATTAAAAAGAGTGACATAAGTTACAATATAGATAAAGATATGCTATACGGACTTGTGTAATATTTGAAGAGATAGATTATATTTCATGCATGGTCATGTCGTTTATTCACATAGAGATATAGCGAAGAGATATTTTATCATAATTTTGATATAACCCGAGAGGTAGTAATAAATATCATTACTATCTTGATTGTCATTATGATTGAATAATATTCATAAGAAATTAAAAAATGGTATATCATTACTACCTTGGTGAAATAAAAATGTCCTAGTAACCCTCTTGAATGAATTTAATCTCTTTTAGTAAAATTTTCGTACTGATTAATCATTTAGTTAGTTATTTAGTTATTCCCTTATTTAAGTCAATTGTTTGATAATATTAAAATAAGACTTTTTTTTGGTACTTAGTAAAAATTCAATCATGTGAAAAAAAATACTCAATTTATCATTTTATTACTTATTATAATATCATACACTTAGGATTTAAGACAATAAGTTTTTGGCGCCGCTGCCTAGGGTTGAATGTGTTTTGCTAATATCAATATCACTTTACCTTGGTGTTAACTTAAATTGTTTACTACTTGTTCTAGTTTTACTTTCTTGAATTTCTTTTGCATTGATTATAGGCACAATTTGCTAAGCTTAACTTGTTTAGTTTTGATCTTTTTGTATAGAGTTAAGCTATAAAACCATAAAAAACAAGGGGCAGCTTGTAATTCTGATGTTGTCACTTACTTTTGTAGATCTTTTGTGTCGATTTGAAGTTATATGAGACAACCTAAAAGTGTGGTAATTACTACCTCTAATTCCCAAGATTGAGAAAACATATCATCGACGCATCAAAGCAAAGCAAAACATGGCCGACCAAATTCAAGAGGTAGGAAATCCTACGGCTATTTGAGACTATGCAGTTCCAAGTGTTCATGGCACTTTTTCAAGTATAAGAAGACTGGTCCTACAAGCTAAAAGACAGCCAAGATAAGGAGTGATATTACAATGTTCAATCAATTCAAAATAGAGTCCTTGTACGAAGCATGGGAGAGGTACAAGGATTTGCTAAGAAGGGTACCATACCATGGCTTGCCCAAATGGCTACAAGTTCAAATCTTGTACAATGGTCTTTGCAACAACATGAGAACTATGATGTGGCGGCCAGGGGAGCACTTATGAGTAAGACCCATAAAGAGGCATATGAGCTATTCGAAGAGATGTCCTCAAACAACTACCAATGACTCTCGAAAAGAAATCAAGCAAAGAAGATAATGGGAGTGTATGAGCTTGAAACAGTCACAACTCTTCAAGCCCAAGTTTTGGCCCGTTCAAAGCAAATGGAGTAACCATAAATATAATCTAGAATAGAGAAACCATCCAAACTTTTTATGGAGTAATCAACATGCAGGGCAGCAATCTCAAGCAACTCAACCACATGAGAAAAGGAAAAACTTGGAGGAACTCATGGCACAATTAGCCACATCTACTCATTCTTTCGTGGAGTCGTCAAAAACAAATTTTCAAAACCAAGGGGCAGTCATTTAGAACTTAGAACTTAAAATAGGGCACATTTCTAATATGTTGTCCAAAAGGCCTTACTGTTCACTTCCAAGTAATATTAATATATACCCTAAGAAGCACGTAGAAGCTATCACTTTGAGGAGTGGTAAAGAGCTACAGGAGCCCAATGTGGGCAAACCGAAGCCATACCACCAAGGAGCAAATCAACAAGCTGAAAGCAAGGATGAACAAAATTTTAAATTGCATAAGTTTCTTGACGTTTTTAAAAAATTGCATATTAATATACTTTTGCAAATGCATTAGAATACAAATGCCTAGCTATGTGAAATACATGAAGGAAATCTTGTTAAACAAGAGAAAGTTGATGGATTATCAGACAGAGATGTTAGCCAAGGAGTGTATTGCAATTTTGTTAAAAAAAAACTTCCTGAGTTAAAAGATTGAGGGAGTTTCTTTATACCTTGCATGATTGGTGATTCTTAATTATCAAAGGCTTTATGTGATTTGGGAGCGAGCATAAATTTGATGTCCTCGTCTACTTTTAAGAAATTGGGCATAGGAGAAGCAAGACCGACAATCATCTCCCTACAATTGCCAAATTAATTCTTCAACTACCCTCAAGGCATCATTAAGGATGTATTGGTCAAGGTGGACAAGTTCATTTGCCCTGCTGATTTTATTGCTCTTGACATGGAAGAGGATTAGGACATGCCATTTATTCTCAGCCGACTATTCTTAGCCACCAGATGGACTCTAATTGATGTTCAGAAGGGAGGACTCACACTACAAATTCATGATTGAAAATATCCATAAAATATCCATCAACTTCAAGCAAATCATGTCATGATTGAAAATTTCATGATAGAGCACCCAAAGGACCCCCTTAAAGCATGACTAAAACAACCAGAGATGTTCATGTCTAGAGGTGAATAAGAAAACAAGAGGAAATCTGCTATCTTGATGCTTCACCATCATGGCCGCACAGCCGACTAGAGGTTCTTCAAGCCAGAAATTTAGATCTTCCCACTCCACAACTCATGAAGCTTGAATTAAAACTACCACCCCCCACCTTCGATATACATATTTTGATGCGTCATATTCATTCCCAATCATCATTTCCAATCATTTGAACGAAGTTAAAGAGAAGAAGCTCATTCATATGTTAAGAGAATATCAGAGTGCTATCGGATGGACTATAGCCGACATCAAGGGAATCAATCCCTCTATTTGCATGCATAAGATATGGAAATAGCTTACAAGCCATCCATAGAGCACCAAAGAAGGTTGAGTCTGAACATGAAGGAAGTGGCGAGAAGTTTTGAAGCTGTTGGATGCTAGAATCATTTATCCCATCTCAAATAGTGCATGGGTGAGCCCGGTACAAGTGGTCTCTAAGCAAGGAGGCATGATAGTAATTGCTAACAACAATAACGAGCTCATTCCTACAAGAACGGTGATAAGATGGACAGTATGCATGGATTTCTAGAAAATGAATAAGGCAACACATAAGGATCACTTCCCTTCGTCGTTTATTGACCAAATGGTGAAAAAGCTAGCTAGACATAATCATTATTGTTTTCTTGATTGCTATTTGGATTACAATTAAATTGCTATAGCTCTGGAAGATCAAGAGAAGACTACTTTCACATGCCCTTACGGTACTTTTGCATTTTTGGAGAATGCCCTTTGGCCTATGTAATACACTAGCCACGTGCATGATAGCAATATCTTTGGATATGGTGGAGCGGTTCTTAGAGGTATTCATGGACGACTTTTGCATTTTTGGATCTTTGTTTGTGATGGGTGTTTGGAAAATATAAAACTGGTGTTGTAAATACATGAGGATGTGAACTTAGTCTTGAACTGGGAGAAGTGTCACTTCATGGTTCAAGTAGGGTTGCGATTAGGCACAGGATTTCAGCAAGAGGAATTGATGTAAAGGTCATTGAAAAATTACCTCCATCAAATTCAATGAAGGTTGTAAGAAGCTTCTTAGGGCATGCAAGGTTTTATCAAAGATTTATCCAAGATATCTCAAAAATCACCAAGCTACTTTGCAAATTGTTAGTTAAAGACATTTCTTTTGATTTTACAAGTGAATGTTTGGCGGCTTTTTAACACTTCGAAGAAGAAGCTCGTATCATCACCCATCATTATTGCTCCGGACTAGACCCTGCCATTTGAATTGATGTGCGATGTTAGTGACTATGCTGTGGCCCCATGCTAAATGTGATCTACTATGCAAGCCAAACTCCTAATGATACATAATTGAATTATTTCACAACGTAGAAGGAGCTTCTTCAAATCATGTTTACTTTTGACAAGTTTCAGTCTTACTTTATTGCCACTAAGGTGATTGTTTATACGGATCATTCGACCTTGAAATATTTTCTTGACAACAACTATGCCAAACTAGGACTCATGAGATGGTTTTTTCTTCTATAAGAATTTGATTTGGAGATTTGAGATAAGAAAGGAATTGAAAACATCATCGCCAACCACCTGTCAAGGTTAGAAAACAATAAA
The DNA here is from genome assembly GCA_025585075.1 of Nepenthes mirabilis. Taxonomy (NCBI): domain Eukaryota; kingdom Viridiplantae; phylum Streptophyta; class Magnoliopsida; order Caryophyllales; family Nepenthaceae; genus Nepenthes; species Nepenthes mirabilis. The sequence goes on from JAODPA010072214.1 coordinate 27,419, forward strand.
TGATATGACAAACACATCCTCCACTGAAAACTCAAGTTGGGAGATCATGTCATTCTCTACAATTCAAGACTTAGATTATTCCTTGGAAAGTTAAGATAAAGATGGTCAGGTCCTTTTGTGGTGGTTCACATTTTTCCTCATGGTGCAGTGGAAATTGGAAAGCATAACGAAGAAAGCTTCAAGGTCAAAGGACAGTGGCTCAAACACTACATATGGAAAACTCAACCATCTAGAGGTGTTCATATAATTGGAAGATAGAGAACTCAATTGAGTCTCGCTACATACTATAAACAAAGCGCTTTAGGGAGGCAACCAAATTTCTTAGTTTTAGCCTTTTTTTTTTCCTTTTGTTCATTTTACATTATTATTAGCTTCTATATCCTACTGAGAGTGGTTTGTTTGTTTTACTTACGACTCGGATCAAGTTTGGGGGTCGAAGAAAGAATAAGGAACATGATGCTCCAGAATTTTCAGTTTGCACGCATTCAAGAGAATCTTTTGTACCTTTACACTTTTATATATTTCCACATTAAGGACAGTGTTGCATTCCAGTTTGGAGTAGAAAATTTAAATCTGTCTTTTTGCAAAATTCTGAACTAAAAAGTACAAAAAACAAAAATTTGGAAAAAAATACAAAAAATTAAATATATATATATATATGTGTGTGTGTGTGTGTGTGTGAAAAATAAAAAAAAAAGTTTTAATTTAGTTAGGTTTTTTTCATCTAGTTTTTATTTACATGGTTGATTAGTTAGATGATGAAATATAAATGATGAGAATTTAGTTGAAATTGAATATGACTCACTAGAACATGAAGAATATTATTTGGTCCTAATTTGACTCTTGTGTTCATTAAATTGATCATATGATTTTTCTTACACCTTTAGCACATAGCCATGATCAATTACTTGCTTTGATTACTTGGAGAAAAGTTAAGTGACCTATCCCTTTTATGAAATCTCATCATCAACTCTAGAACTTCTTGATTATATTTCCAGGCAAAATCCTAGACAATGCAACGTTAGGGAAATTGTTCAGGCCATCTTTGGAATGGTTGAGCCTTTCTAGCCTACATTGTACAAAATTATCCTTCGTTATCCCTTTGAGCCAAATATGCACATATATGCATTAGCCTTTTTCTTTTATTAAACCACATTATTCTACCCATTTTAAGCCAAAAACACTTATCTTATCTTTATAGCTTTGAAAAGCCCTTTAAAGTGTAAGAAATGGTGAATTAGAGAAGCATGATAAGTGGAGTATGTATTGTTTCTCAAAAAATTGAAAAAAAGGAAAAAAAAAAAAAAAAAAAAAAGATACAGGATAGTCATGCTAGGACAACTCTAACTAAAGACATTTTTACTTTTGTGTCCACCTAAGTGCGGTACTAAGATATTTCAAGTACATTGGTTCAATGATTGCGAAGAATCAATTTTATCTCTTATAGGGGATACTAGAAAATTTTTTCATTACATTAGTCTTCTTTTCTCAATCATGTAAATTTTAAAGTTCTCTTACTTTTATGATTCCCATCTCTCCTTCATTTAACCGATTCCCTAAGCATAACGTTACAAGCTCGAAAAGACCTTTTGATCTCTAACAGTGCATTCACCTACATTAGTGGAGAGTTGATATGAAAAACAAGCATATGGAGTCCACATTCCAGAATTTACCTCGCTCCTAGTTTACATAAATTGATCCACTATCAATCATCAAAATTCTCAAGACCTATTCACACATACACGGGAGGAATGTAATGTAATATGAGCCAAACTATAGAGTTGGGCTTATACACTAAAATAACTGAATTTTCTTTGGAGTTTATAAAATCTTTGAAAGAAAATTTTAAGAATCCAATCTACCTTGCAGCTGGTTCCAATAGTTGATAATTTTCTAACTCTCTTATCTAACTCAAGCATAAACTGATTTAGGCATCAGAAGAGTGTTCCCATAAACAACTATAGTTTGTGGTGTGTAGTACCCAAATAAAGACATTCGGATTTGGATCCAATAATGGGTAACCACCACTTTGGATATACCCCGATTCAAGTACACATCAGAAGCTAATACCACAGCTGCCATCGTCTCAAACAATTATAAAATAAACAACCAGAATAGAGGAATTAAGCTCCTTTCCAAAACTCTCCATATACCATCTCGAAACTGTTGTTACAAACCCAATCTAAGGCCGCATGAAATTAAGAGAGGTGGCAAGACATGAAGTTTCATACATGGGTTGGACAAGGTTCGCCATCACAAGGAGTTGAATACATAAAAATTCAAATACAGAAAAAAAAAATCAGGGTAGACAATAAGATAGCATATTTCATGCATGGATTAGGCATGGTACACCATCTACGTGTCATTCTATCAACAGAAACATCAAAGTGATAAACCTTAAAGAAATATAAATCAATATAAAACAAATATCAAACCCACAAAAAGAAACACTACCAGAATACTTGAATAGAAATTCATGTATTACCTCGGATTGTGACTGAACTAAGAGAGCCAAAATACTTGGATTCGAAACGCTCATTCAATTCATCAGCATTCTTCTATCAACAGATGAATACATCAAGTTAAACGTATCGATTTGGTTAAAATCTGTCCTGTTTAGGAAAATAGACGACAGAGGAACTATTACTTTGCAATTGGATTAGGGCTTCCAGGAGATAGGTTAACTGGTAATATCTATCAATCCATCCCAACAGGACTACAGACCAAGGTTAGAATCCACTCTCGCGCTCTCTGCCTCGCGCCCTCTCGCGCCCTCTCTGACTCGCTCGCTTGCTCTCTCTCTCTCTCTCTCTCTGCCCCCACGATAGTTTATGGGGAAGTAACGGACAGATTGGCATTTATTGACATGGTTTACCTGCACTCGCTCTCTCTCTCTCTCTCTCTCTGTACCCCCAAGCTAGTTTATGGGGAAGTAACGGGCGGATTGGTATTTATTGACGTGGATTACTTGCACTCCCATTTTCCCGCCTTTTTTCCCACTGCTCGTATGCCTGACGCAAATTGCAGACATTTTTTAGAA
>JAODPA010072225.1:0-30450 GCA_025585075.1 Nepenthes mirabilis
ATTTCTCAATATTTAATTAATTTTGGCACGTCCAATTTGCCCGAAATTATAATTAGTATTAAATTAATCTAAATAAAAATCCGAGATATTGCATATATAGCCACCGAGGAGGCCAACGAAGCGAAGCGGTTAGAGTGCACAAACCACTGTTATCAGGGATCAATGAACGAAAAGAAAATGAACGGAGACAACACCAACACTCGAGATCCCAAGAAGCAGCCTGGGATAGAGCCGAGTGTTTGAGGAGAGTTCAGACCCTTGAGCCTGACTCTTTTGAATGACATTTAGATAAACATTCTCATGCAGATCTAGGATGAGAAGTTTTTTTAAGTGTTCCAAGCAACCTAAGAACCTGGAGAGAGGAGATCAATCTAAATACTATTTCTACCACTGATTTTCGGGTCACAGCACCAATGACTGCAAGAAGCTGTAGAAGGAGATTGAAACCCTCATTCGGAAAGGGTACCTCAACAAGTTCCTTAGAAGCCCGAGGCACCGGGAGAGCAAAAGATGACTAGCTAGGCCAGCAGGAACAACCATGCAACCAGGTGGTGGCCGAAGTTGTCAATATGATGTCTACGAGACTATTTGGGGACAACACTCTGGCCCTCCCAGAGAAAGCTTTTAGCAGCAAAAGGTAGAGGGTGAAAGTCAGTAATGATGTCATTAATCTTAGCAATGACGATATGGCACATATAATAGCTCCCATTCTAACCCTCTCGTAATATCCATACTCATCTCGAATGGTACACTTGACTATCAATTGAGACGAGTCTTTATTGATAATGGAAGTTAAAAAATTTTGCTATATCTCAATGCCTATTTTAAGTTCGGATTGAAAAACAACCAAATGAAGATACCCAAGGGACCCCTCTACGAACTCGATAATAATCCCTTTCTGATACAGGGGACCATCCAACCAGAGGTTACATTAAGAACGTACCAAAGATAGCATCCCACATGCTCACATTCCTAGTAATTGACTTACCATCGGTTTACAAAACCATTCTGGGATGACCCTTCTTAGTTGCATTTGGAGTAGTGACATTAATTTTGCATTTCAAAGTGAAGTTCATGACAGCATGTGGTGTCAGAGAGGTCCTAGGGGACTAAATTATCGGTCGGATATGCTACTTAACCCAAATCAATTAGACGACCCCGAATCAACCGATTGAAAATTTTGACCTTCAGGACGAAGCAACACTATAACAAGGATAGTCCGTCAAATCAACTCATTAGATTTTTCTAGATTTCAATGAGCCTGAGAAATATGTACAAGTCGGAACCTTGTTGCTAGATCACCTGTGCGAGTGGTTAATGGCTTTCCTCTAGCAAAACTCTGATGTATTTACATGGACTCCCATTGATATTCCTGAGATACCGACCAGAGTATTAATCCACAAGTTAGGTCTCGATCTTGATCGCAAGTCTGTCACCCAAAAGCGGATGAACCATTCGATTGAGAAATTAATTGTCATTAGAAAAGAAGTCAGGAAACTACTCGACATAGGTTTCATAAGAGAACTCCAGTACTTGGATTGGCTATCAAATGTGGTGCTAATTAAGAATAGTAATGGGAGATGGTGGATGTGCGTCGGCTTTACTGCTTTAAATAAAGCATGCTCGAAAGATGGTTTCCCATTGTCGAGAATCAACCTATTGGAAGATTCAACGGTCGGGTACGAGCTTCTAAGCTTCATGGATGGTTGTTCAGGCTACAATCAAATCTGGATAAATCCCAACGACAAAGAATATATCTCATTCATAACCAACAAGTAGACATACTGTTGTTATAAAGTCACAACCTTTGGTCTGAAGAACGTAGGAACCACTTACTAAAAGCTCGTTAACAAGACGTTTGAGAAGCAAATCAGTTGGAATATTGAGGTGTATGTAGACAACATGGTCGTCAAAACTATAGTAGTCAATGACCATATTTGTGATCTCAAAGAAGCCTTTGAGGTGCTCTAAGTATACCAGATGAAGTTGAATTCAATGAAGTGTGCATTCGAAGTAACTCTGGAAAAATTCTTGGGCTTTATCATGTTTCACCGGAGAATCGAAGCAAACTCGAAGAAGATAAAGACTATCATGGATATGAGCCTAACTTTATCCATTAAGGAAGTCCAAAGGCTCACCAGGAGACTCGCAGCACTATCCCAATTTCTAGCCAACTTTGCAAAAAAGTTTCTCCCATTCTTCAAGACTCTGAGAGGGACAAAAATGAGCGGTTTCCAGTTGATTGTAGAATGCTAGATAGCCTTCCAAGAATTGAAAGAATACCTCGCTCGACCACCTGTCTTGTCCTTCCTGAAAGAATACGATGAGTTATATCTGTATTTGGCAGTATCGAACACAGCGTTAAGTTCGGTCCTGACCAGGTAAGAGTTTAAGGTAGAATGATTGGTATATTACGTCAGTAAGATTTTGACAGATACTAAGACTCGTTACTCGCGCACCGAAAAGATTGCTTTAGTGCTAGTCTACTCAGCCAAAAAGTTACGAGCGTACTTCTAGGCCCACAAGATTATCATGACAGATCAACCTTTAAAAGGGATCCTATAAAAACTCGACGTGTCCGAATGACTAATCAAATAGACCATTGAATTAGGCAAGTTTACATGGAATTTTGACTACAACCAACCATTAAAGGTTAGGATAATTGAAATGACAACCCCGATTCTAGAGGTTGTCAATGTCAGTGAAGACGCCTGACAGCAAGAATGAGCTTCGGTCTAGATCTTGCATGTAGATGGGTCATCGACTCAATTAGGAAGTAGAGTAGGCGTGATCCTGAGAATTTTAGATGGGTCGGAGATGAAATATTCATTAACCCTCAAATTTTCAACCAGTAACAATGTCGTCGAGTATGAAGCCTTACGAGCCGGACTCAGGCTAACAAAAAAATTCTCAGCAAAAAATCTCATCATCCACTTCAACTAGGTCACTGAGAACTTAAAAGTGTCTAGCACATTGCTCATGAGGTATCTCGCCAAAGTGAAGGACTTGACTGAAGCCTTCGTCAGGGTGAAAATACTTCACATCCTGAGGGAAGAAAATTGAAAAGCAGATCAGCTAGCAAAAGTAACAGTAATCAAAAATCCCATGCAATATGTTCGAGACATGCGTGAAGTTCTTGCGACCCTCAGCATAAAGGTTCTTGAGGAAAAAATTCTCTAGATCTTGGAATGCGGCACCTGGATGACTCCATACAGAAGGTTCTTCATTGAAGGCCTCCAACCGGAGAATCCAAACGATGCCAAGCGCATGGTACACCATTATGGATGGAAGATTATACTGGCGAGGTTATTCAGTCCTTTACATGTGGCATCTCATGCCAGAAGAAGCTAATTACCCGTTAAGCGAGGTACACCTCGGAATCTACGGGTTCACATTAGGGCAAAATTTAGCGTTCAAGATTATGCGGTAGGGCTTTATTGGCCAACAATAAAGAAGGATGCCGCAAAATTCGTGAGGAAATATGAGAGTTGCTAGATCCACAGCAACATTCCACATCAACCACACATGAAGTCAAGAACCCTGCAGTCCAATGGTCTTTGCACAGTGGGGCTCGACATCTTAGGCTCATTGCGCATCACCTCCGGCTAGATGAAGTTCATCATCGTCGGTATCGATTACTTCACAAAATAGGTAGAAGTCTCTCCGTTGGTACGGATCACCGAACAGAACGTCACAGAGTTCATTTAGCAGAACATTATATGCAAACTTAGGATTTTTGAGGTCATAGTTACCAATAATGGAACCCAATTAATTGGCAAATAATCAACTATGTACGGTACGAGTTTGGAAATTCGACTAGTTTATATTTCCGTCGCCTACCCACAAGCAAACGGGTAAGTGAAAGTAATGAACCGCACCCTATTACACGGTTTGAAGACAAAGCTTGAGGAATCAGGGTGCTCCTAGGTGGAGGAACTACCTTCTGTGTTGTGGTCCTACCGGATGATGCCTAGGGAACTGAGTCGACGGACAACCTTTAGCTTATGCTACGAAACTTAAGCGGTCGTCTTGGTAGAAATCATTCTGCTCAACCTTTAAGTCAAAAGTTTCAACCCACAAAATAACTCCCAACTCAAATAGCATCTCGACTTGCTTGGAGAAACTCGAGACGCAGTAAGGTTGCGCACGACTGCATATCAGTAATGGATCAATTGGTACCGCCATAAAAAGGTGAAAGTATGCTAATTCAAAGTGGGGAACCTAATTCTTCGGAATATAGAGACGACTGTCAAAACTGTCGATAGGAACAAGCTATCTACTGATTGGGAGGGACCATTCTTAGTGTTAGCGATTCTCCAAAATGATGCGTACAAATTATGTACCCAAAATAGGAAACTGATTCCAAGGACAGGGAACGCCGTCATCCTTAGAAAATATTATTAATAAATCCTCACCAAGCACAGGAAAGTCCAGTGTATTCCACACGAATTGCTTGAATAATATAAACACATTTAATTTAGTAAAATAATCATTTACTTCATTTGTTGTGTTAATCATTTGAATGCTTGTGTGGTTGTATCAATTCAAAGACCCAGACTATTCCTAAGTTAGGTAAAATTTGTCACCTGTGAACTAACCTACAAGTGCCAGGTCAAAACCTCAGTCTTGTAGTCCAAGTAGCCCAAGAGACATCGAAGACCTAACCTTGGTCTAACAATCGAGTGGCTCAAACAAGGTCAAATACTACGGCTCGGGAAGCTTGTGGACAAAAGTCGGACTTCCCCAAAAAAGTGGCCACTACGAAGTGAAGCCTTAGGGGGCTCTTTAGGATGCGTATGATAACTCCGTTCAATTGGGACAAGTACCATCCATCAACGACGATTGACAGACTAGAACTCGACTCACATGTGTGACAACTCCCTTTAACAGTGATGAGCACCGTCAATTAAGTGCTAGCGACAATCTAGAATCCATCAAAGCCCTGTAACTATGGCAATTAAACCTAGTCGGCCCTCGAGAGGCTTTTCTGAGTGCTACAACATTCTTCCAAAAGAAAGAACACAAATGGACAAAGATATCCAACCAATCCCGATAATGATATCAATAACGCTTAGTCGCCAAATAAACATGCAAATGTTAAGCCAGGAGATTCGGCATACGCTCAAAGACAGCAACAACAATGATCTAGACAATCTAGCCGATCAATTAAAAAAGTTGATATGAACAACACGGAGGATCTATCCAAAGAATACAAAATGCTGGCTAATGCCTATAGCTCGTACAGGTGACTATCCTCAGGCTGGGAGCCTCCTGATAAATAGGGCAAAGGCACCTCTCTTATCTCCAAAAAAGTCAACCGAGTTACATCGATGTTGAGTTTCGGCATTCCTCATATTAATAAAACCAACAAGAAATCCGGAGCGACTAAGGACACGATTTGCTTGCAGTAGTGAATGTCGTCCTAGAATCTGTCATTTATCACATAGCCAACTTCGTCCGAGAGGAATCGGGTCCTCAACTCTCCTTTGAGTTGGGCACATTTGCTCCGGAGATTGGCGAGTTGTTGCTCAGCCTCCAAAAGCACGTCATCGAGTGAGACGATCCAATCCAAAGCCCTATATCTTTCTACCAAGAGCTCTTGGGATCTCGCTTCAAACTTGGATAGCACTCGATCAAGGTAAGTGGCCTGCTCTTGACTCTGTAGAGTCTCGGCAATGGCAGCATCATTCGGCATTCTATCCCTTCGAGCAAGACGGGATCAACATACATTTGAGATAGGCGAGAGATCTCAATGTCCTGCCAATGCAAAGCCTCCACCACCATGCGAAACAACTCCTATGGCTGTCAATTAAAATGGAACAGAAGTCAGGAACAGAAATGAAAAGCATGATCATGAAATAAAGAACTCTGTGAGGTGATACCTCAAAGAAGGATAGACCCTTTTGATGAGATGGACCCTCCTAATAAGAGGATTCGGGAGAACCTTCGGCTCTAGATCAAGCAACAAATACTGAAGAGGTTGCGTGTGATGGCAGAGAGGCACCTCAAAGCCAGGAGGAGGAGACACACTTGAAGCACCTAAAAGCTCAAGTGTTGAAGCCTCTAGGCGAGGGGTTGCCTGATCATTATCGGGTTATCCCCAATTATCTTTTCCTCCACCTGATCATTATTGGTGCCCTCTTCTGCAGAAGTGGTAAGTGTAATAGAGACTAATGCTTCAGGCGATGAAGCCACCAACATGGGGACCCTATTCTTGACTCCAAATGGGGTCTTGATCAGTTTGCTTGATCCGCTGGCTGAGGGATCATTTATCCATTGGCATAATCCATTGGGGGCTCACCACTCTCGGTCGGTCCAATTGACTCATCAAAAATCGAATCGGTCGAAGAAGAACACGCAGAACCTGGTCTCCGTGACAACTCGCCGGCAACCAAATGAGACGCCTTTGCACAAGCCTCATCAATAGCTCGAATATCATCAGAATAGGTGGATGAGGAAGAGGGAGACTCCGCCCTACCGGCCACCCTTTTGGGAAAGTCGCGAATGAATAGCTCTCTCGGCTTCCTTATGGGCCAGCGAAACAGCATGGCAGTGATGTCATCCCCTCCATCCTAATTTCCCACTAAACTTCATTGAACACCCGTCGAGAGAGCAAACGGTCAGTGTGGCGTAAGATGGCGACATTCTTGCTATGAGTGAAGGAAATACAATTAGCATCTTGGTTGAACCAGAAGATTACCTTCAAAACTCGGGCATCCAGGAAAAGTTCTTTGGCATGGAAGATGTATAGAGAAACAAGGTATAGAAAAGCGATGCGATGGAGGTTAGCCACGAAGATCTCCAAAGCCCATAAAATCTCGCTGAACTCCTTCAGAAATGGAATACAAAGGTCGGCTTTCAGATGTTCCTCATAGATGGTGATGAACTCTGGATGAGGAGCACAAATCGTATCATCAATATCGAGCATAATTACGAAATGACACTCAAAATATTATACTTCTTGTATAGTGATTCTCCTCTTTGCCAGTAAGGACGGATTGGATTGCAACGTCGTCTTGGGGAGACATTTGAAAAACAGTGGAAGTTAGAGAAAAGAGAATAACAAGCTAGGGCATAGCGAGTCAAAGCATGAAGCAGTGCAGAAACGACGAGATGCTAATACTTAAATAGCCGAAGCCTTGGCCCTGCAATGGCGTTGTTTGAGGGTATCAGAGAGGATCGTCTCTATAATAACCACAACACGTGCCCCCACCATAGAGTGCCATGGCACGTCAGTTTGCTGCGCCAATTATGATAATTAATGCTACATATCCTAGCGCAACCCGCGGACAATTGGCAACCCTGATGCCTAAATTGGCGAGTCAGCGGTGCAGCGCAAATAATGATGCCTTAACATGCCATTTTTCAAGACAGTAGATTGCCAATGCAAGGCCTTGACTTACTTGAGACTGGTTCGATTGATTCGCATCCCAACTAAGCATTCAGGACAACTCATTGCAAGATGGATTGTCAAAAAACTGGGTCATTATGGGTCCAGATTATTAGATTGTTAGAAGTTATACAACATCACAAAAAAAGAAATAAATAATATAGTGTTCAAGAGTTTCAACTATTTAGTCTATACAAGAATATTGGAGCCTTGCAATGAAGACAAAAATGCTCAGAAAGTTCCATTCGTTAATTTCTTTTACAAAATACACGCTTACAACAGTGAACTTATAACTCGGAAGGGAATAAAAATACATAGAGTAATGACCCAACTCGAGTAGTCGTCCAACTAACTATCAGGATGGACGAAAGCATGAAGAAAGCTCATATTACTGACACCGCAATGTCGCCCACTGGATTGCCATACCAGCAGAAAGATTAAAAAAAGTCATCCTAATAGGAATGGGATTAGTTATCTAACATACCACCCCTATCCTCAGGCAAGAGGCAAAATATAAAAAAAATTCATCCCCAATAGACTGTTGAACAATCCTCCCATGAGTAGTAGAAGAGTAGAGTCCTCGAGATGGCCATGAGAAGGAACCACCATCTCCTATTTGAGAACTAAGATGCCTCCTCTTTAAAATTGCTTCAGAAAGGGTTACCCAACATAGACAGTGGAGGGAAGAAACTGCCCTCCAAAGCCTAGGACCTTCCTCCAATGATGAAGGCTAATTTTGGGTCGAGCATAAAAGAGGAAAAGTAAGGCAGTTTTTCACATAAAAGAAGGTAATCAAAGCAAATTTCAAGTGTGACACCAGACACTAGCTTCAAACATGGGGGGAGCTCCTTTTGACTCTAACTTGTGGTTGCAAAGGTTCCATGCTATCTCCGAGCGTGCCCACTCCTTAGTAGATGGGAAGTACTTTATGATGTAAGGTATAAAGAGCCCCTGTATTTATAGTCGAAAACAGAGATCAATTAGCATTTAATAGTGAAGATTGCGTTGATAGTAGAGAATTGCCAAAGGTAGAGAATTAAATCAGATTCTACCAAACAGAACAAAAAAAATATGCAAAACACATGGAGAAGAAGCACACCTAGGGAAGGAACACGGGTGAAAGCTTGCAGCAAGTGTCCCATCATGATTATGTCGGGGGTTAAAAATTCAAACCTCTTGACATGGGGGACTAATATTAAGTCTGGTGGTCCATAGGCCAATCTAAAACCCAACCTGTAGGAAAAAAAAGGGCTCAGGAAGTAGCAATCCAATGAAAATTCCTCCAAGCTCAAAATCCAAAAAATGCGGTAGAAGGCCCAAACAGTTCGACTCGAATCTACCTAGCATTATACGGGTAATAAGAGTTATCAGCGGCCCAACTCAACCTTCTCCAACTTAGCAAACAAGTCCAAGTGGCTGTTGTAACCATGTGGTTCCTCACGACTGTAGGAGCAGGAATTATAGGCAATAGCCATCAGTTTGTCTTCTCGAGGATTATGATGGCGCAGAATGCTAGAGATGGAAACACGATAGCAGCTCCCTCAGAAAGGCAGAGTCGTAGCGCCTACAACTCATCACCATAGACCTGTGTTGTCGGCCACTCACATGTGCAAAGCTGTGGGGCTCAAGGATGTCTAACCAGCTTTCACTCAATAAATGCACCCCTTCCTCGATAAGAAAAGGGATCGATCCATCAGTCCAACATTTGGACATTCAAGCATATTGAGTACAACTCTCTCTCGTGCTCTCTCTTGCACACAAAGCCACTCTCCTAAGGGTGCAATCCTCTCCAGAACTGTCAATGATGTCTCTTGTCAATGATATCTTCGATTTTACATTTTATGATGGCTATAAGGTTATAATCATCTCACTTCAAAATGAATTGACCTTAACCGTCAAAAATAAATTAAATATTAAAAAGGTGTAGATTATCTTAATGTCTCATGGGTTATTGAATAATCTAAAGTTTTTGTATGACCTCCTTTACTTAGTTATGAAATTTTCCAATAGAATATATACATGCAAATCGACAGAGAACGCTAACAAACTCAATAAAAAAAACAATGAATCAAGAAAAAATAGCTGGAGTCCCGAATTCCTTCACATACTCACATCTCACTAAGGTCTACACTATCTTCTATAACTCAGTACCAATACGGAATCCCGATCCTAGATGCAAAAACCTACAATTTAACTCTTCTTCCCGAAACCGCCCTTCTGTGCTCCAATTTGAGCTTACACAGTGCTCAAATGCTGAGCACTCACGACAAAGAAAACAAAGCTAAACAACTTAATAATCTATTAATCCTCAAGAAATAGATTTGGATAACTTGAATCTATGAAATCTCTCAAGTTACAACCTAACGTACGAAATTAGGTTAAACATATGTAGCATAGCAATGCTGCCTTGCACGACAGTCAAACGTAAGTCATAAATCTTATACCAGATCTATGCACACACAAAAAAAATGAGCGTAGCTTTATACAAGCCCATACTGCTGATTAATAAATTCATAACAAGCACAACAGTAAAGTATATTCAACATATCATAAAGAAATCTAGCATGTAAAGTGTGTATAATAGAAACATGGACCAACATTTGAACGCTGCTTCGTATGACACCTAAATGATGAACTTGACTTGAGATTAAACAAGTAAAAATTATCCTAACAGGCCAATAATTTTAATACGATATAGATTTTTGATTCCTAATGATTTGATTTGAAAGAATAACAAAAAGAGAGTTATCAAGAGATAATTAAGAATTGTAACAAAAAAACTTACCTCAGTGCTTTCTTCTTTTTTTCTTTCTTTTCGTCGATTTTTCTTCTCCAATTTCTTTAGGCAGTCAGTCCTGCATTTGCACTAACTTACTCTTGTAGGTTATAATATGATATAAATAAAGCGTGCAAAAACCCTAAGAGAGCTAGGGTTTAGATGGGCGGCCGCTAGGGTTTTGTTCACTTTCAAATCTCTAATTTAAATTTTATTTAGAATTTGCCTTCCAATGCAACCTCTCAGCTAACCGAGATCTCCCCCCCCCCCNCCCAAAAACTAAGAAAATATATCAACTATAATTTGGTTATTCTCTAGATTTTAAGTATTGTTTCCCAAAATTTTAAGGTTTATTTTGTCCCTAATTTAGGCTAAAACAGCCGTGCCTCAAACACACCCAATTTCCAAATAAAGCCAGAATCATATACAAATTTAATTTGTAAAATTACCAGTCTAGAACCTTTGAGTGTTTACATAATTAGCTTGAGTTTTGCATTGATTAGTGACTTGATTGAAGGGACCTTCAAATTGTTTAATATTTTTTTCTTTCTTAAAAACACTCCATATAGCTGAGAATGTGCCTTCACTATGCAAATTGTAATTTGCGATCTATCATCCAGAGCATTGCTAATTCAAATGCTACAACTGTCCCACCGATCTTCTACAAAAATATATATGTATACATAGATCTAGATCTATATATATATATCGATCCATTTCATTTATTAATTCACTAATAAATTAATTCATATAATTAAGCTACTTCTAAATTAATCTCGTAAATATTATATGAAATTTCATGCGTAAAATAATGAAAACGAAGCATTCCAGATATTATAAAGATAATATAAAGCTTTTCTAAGCCAGCAAACAAGCTCGATTCTTTCTTTTAGGTGGCCGGGGAGTTTCCTTGATTCTTCACCCCATGCGGCTGTCCCTATCCTCCCTGGCTCTCCCATCTTGGTCTCTCAAGGAAAATGTTCACCTCAATAATTGTTAAGTTAATGCCAGCCCCTAACTCTCATCTTCCCACATTAATCTAGAAGCTAAGTTAGTAGTTAAGTTATCGATTCAAAATAACTTGATACTACTTGTAAGATTCAGATGAATATTATATATTAGTCTTCGACTTTTACGAGTATTTGATACTCTAGATTATTTATACGAGTTTCAATTAGTTAAAATTGTGCTTCTCTAATTTGATCAAAAATCCTCCCACCCTTTGGTTGCATCAATTACTAGGGTTGCAAGGACATGGTTGTAGAAATGTCCTTATCTCAAAGATATATTTTTGTATAAAAATTGCGGAACTCCAATGAAACAATGTTAAATTTCAGAGGACGTTGGACAGTCTTTTGCAATGGAAGCAAAACCAAAGTTACCACACTCTCGAAAACCAATCATTCTTTATGACCAATGAAGCCCCCACAAACGATGACAAATTTATAGACTTCACCTCTACTTCACCTAGAACACCTATTGCAATGAGCTGCCCACCCATACATCTTATGCTGCCTCCTATCCCGACCAAGAAATGACTGCAAACAAACCTCTCATTTTCTATGGATTCTTTTGATCAAGCCTTTGAAAATGCTGACAAAAGTATCCAAGTTTTCTATATCTTAGCATTCCCTGATTTTTAACAGGCTAACTGAGGCCTCTATCTTAGCATTCCCCAATTTTAAAGAGGTATTCATTGCAGAATATGGCGCTGCTCATATTGGCATTGGTGCAATTTTATGCCAATGAGGCTATCCAATCTCTTTTTCTGTGAAAAGTTGAATGAGAAAACTTGCAATGTCAAATTCTATGCGGTGTTTCAAGCCCTCTAATTTTTTGCACTATAATCTAATACACCGAGAATTTATTCTCTTCTTTGACCATGAGGGTCTCTGTTTCCTACATGCTCAAAAGAAGTTAAATTCTCAACACATAAAATGGGTTTCCTTCCTATAAGAGTATGCATTCGTCCTCAAACACAAATCAGCCACCTCCAATAAAGTTTCTGATACCTTAAGTCGAAAGGTTTGCCTCCTCCAATCTTTATTCTATGAAGTAACCAATTTTAATTTGCTCCTTAAAAGTTATCATGCAGATTTGTACTTATCAAACATCTTAGAACTTTGATCGCACAATTCCAAGGACCTGTTTTGCTTAACCAGTGGTTTTCTATTTTGAAGAAATCAATTATGTATATCTGAAAGATCCTTACAACTTTAGATTATTTGTGAGTTTCATGATGGTGGCCTCAGCAGAATCTTTGGGCAAGATAA
The DNA here is from genome assembly GCA_025585075.1 of Nepenthes mirabilis. Taxonomy (NCBI): domain Eukaryota; kingdom Viridiplantae; phylum Streptophyta; class Magnoliopsida; order Caryophyllales; family Nepenthaceae; genus Nepenthes; species Nepenthes mirabilis. The sequence goes on from JAODPA010072225.1 coordinate 12,440, forward strand.
AACGCTCGCTTTGGTATAAGAAATATACTTTTGGCCAATTCTAAAGCGTGATGTCAAGCAGATTGTGAAAAGGTGCATCACTTATCAATGTACCAATGGTAGGCAGTTAAACCGCGGAGTATATCAACCTCTTCTTATTCCAAGCAAATCGTAGGAAAACTTCAACATGGATTTCATCTAAGGTCTTTCTCAAATTTGTCATAGTCATGACACAATCTTTGTTGTGGTAGACTATTTCTCTAAGATGGCCCAATTTATTCTATGCAAGAAGACAATAAGTACTTTACATGTCACTCAACTCTTTTTCTAAGAAGTTTTGTGACTACATGACGTGCCTTGCACTATAACATCAAATCATGACACCCACTTTATAGGGCAAATTTGGCAAATATTGTTGGGACTTACAGGAACCAAGTTATAATTTGCAAGCACTTTCCACTCACAAATAGATGGATAAATATAAGTTGTCAACCGGTTTCTTGGCAACTTGCTTCAAAGCCTTTCCAACAACCACGATAAAGCTTGGGATGCTAACATTCCTTAAGCCAAATTTGCTTATAATTCATCTTTCCAATGACCACGATAAAGATGGATAAAAGTAAGTTGACACTACCTATATGACTTAGATTTTGAATATTAATCATGTATTAACTTTTGACTTTTATGAGTATTTGATTATCTAGATTGATTCTACGAATTTCATTCGACTAGGACTACTCGTCTCTAATTTGATAAAAAATCCTCTCATCCTTTGACTATGTTGCATCCTCGGATCCCTGCTCTGTCCAATACGAGGATCCGACGGAAATACTAAAAGTTTATTCGTTTGAAAAGCGGAGAAAGAGTACGAGGACCATGAATGAGTGATTGGACGAGGACTAGTACACAAGTGTTTTACGTGAAAAAACTTCTTCTAAATAAGAAGAAAAAATCACGGGATTTTAGTCCAAGAACTGCTTCCACTATATTGTGTTTGAGTACAGGGATTTACAACATACACATAGGTGTGACAAGTTGGAAACTTCGTGTATGGAAACTCAAAGAGTTACTCTTACAATACAACCCCTTTGTTTCTCTCTCTCTGGGTTTCTTTTTTCTCTCTTTCTATGCTGAAGATAGCAAGAGTTAATGCCGGTCATCCTTGGTTCGGTGAACAGTTAAGGTATTTATTGTGATTGAGCTTCCCGTGAGATCTATCCACATAGCGTTGGCGTGTTCCAAAATCCTGTCATCAACTCTGCAAGTTCCTCTGGTCCAATCAAGTGGGTTGCGTGTACAATTGCTTCCTGTAACGCCCGTTCTACTGGCCACGTGCTGCGCAGATCATCATTCTTTCTATAGTCTGACTACCCAGCCGTTAGACCTCTCACACGTGGACCCTGCTGATGGGGCGGCGCCCTTGGTTCATCGTGGGCCTGCAGCCCATAGTGGATTCTGAAGCCACTTGTCATGTGGGCCAGCTCTCGCGCCTAGGCCTGCTAGGCCTTTGTGGCTCCCAGGCCCATTTCCTGGGATATGGATCTTCGGCGTGGGCCCTGGGGTACCGACATCCAACACTAGCCCCCCTGCCTGGGCCGACCTGAAGTCGTGGCCTGGCATGTCCGTTCTGGCTTAGTGAGCAACAGCATTGCCCACCTTGAGATGTGTCCGGTTTTGTCCTGTTCTGCGTCGCGCCTTCCTAAGGCAGTCAGGCAGGCTTTTCAAATGCTACAATAACTGCGCTGCGGTGGAACCGTGCTTTTTCCTTCCCTGTGAATGATGCTCACTTGGAGACGTGCCTTGTTCAATGTGGGCTGGGAGCCAACTTGCCTATAAATAGGCAGTCTCCTCTGTTGGTGCGGCCCATTGTTGGGTTGATTTCTGAGGAGCCATGCAAGGACCTTGGCTTGCTCCGCTTCTCGTTAAGACTCGCAAAGGAGTTGGATGGACTAGCTGGTGATCTGAAGCTTCTGATGAAGACTGTCTTTACGCCTCTACTGTGGGTGATGCCTCATACTAACGAGGGTGGCTTGGCCATTCTTCCGTCATCGTGCGCCTCTTTTCTGGCTGTGGTGATCTCTGGTGTGCGGGAGGACCCTTGTAGAGCTATCAGGGGGCACCTTGCCACCTGTGTTGTGCATCACTCGTGGTCTCTACTTCACTTGAATCTTCACCAGCTGGAGATGAGGTAGAAAGTGGGTTCCGGCGGGGGAAGAGCATGTTCTTTTTTCTGTGTCCCCGCCGGAGGCTGCCTGGCTGGGTGTTGGTTCTGTGTCTGCGGTTAACATTGGGCTCGACCCGCAGGAGCTGGCCAATACCGATGGCCTCGGCGCTCTGGTGGCTTGGGCTTGTTGGGTTACCGGAGGTGGACCCGTGGGACCCCGTGTGGATTAACTTCCTATGCTCCCTTGCCATGCCCCAAGCATCCGAGACAGTCGTCCTAGGATTCACATCTCGTGCCGTTTTTTCCCATTTCTTATACTTTTGCTATTGCAAGTCGTGTATTTTATAAAAAACTTTGATTACAAAAAGAAGTAGCCGTTACTTTTGCTCTTCTCTCTCGTTGCATGAAATTTCTCTTTTTTTCCGCTCTTTCTTTTTCCCTTTTTTTTGGTGTGTTTATGGGCCACGAACGATTTCTGTGTGTGGGACTTTTCCATTGGCCGTCCGCCTGCTTCTTTGCTTCGTAGAGCTGCTCGGCCTTCTTTTAGCCCTATTTTCTTTATTTCTCGTAAATGTCCATGGACATACGACGGCTCGCACTTGGCCTGATCCATCCAAGGAACTTTTAAGTTCTCGGCTGCTGCTATGGGTTAAGCGATGATGTCCTTGGCCACATGCACAAGTCCTCAGGCACTTTGCTGACGACAATCTCTGGAAGAGGTTTGCTCGAGAATTTTTTCTTGACCCTGAGTATCTGACCTACGCCGCCATTTTCGCAATTGAAGTACAATGAGTGCGCATTTAAGGCGGTTTGACATCTCCTTCGAAACATAAGCCCTCTTTTACTGGCAGCACGCAGGAAGATGATGCGTGGCAAGGGTAATGATGGGCTCACCTTTTTGAGATTCAAAGCCTTCTTGACGTTTTAAATATGGCCGTTTGCCTTTCTCGCATTTCACTTCTCCCATTTCGTGCTCTGAAACTCTCTAGGTTCCTTTGGAGGCATTCTCTTGTTGTTTTTTATCACTATGTTCCGTTCACATTCCTTTCCCAACTCTAATGGCCCCAGGAGTGCAAGACTCCACTTCTTCAGTCACTTTGACTAGCCTAGAGGCCACCCGAGTAAAATACGACATCCATGATTCCATGGCAATGGTGGTCCCAAAGGGTCACGAAAGGGCTTGCAGTCCGCCTGACAGTTTCATTACCATCTACGAAGTTCACCTAGACGGGGGACATTGCTATCCCATGGTGCCAGAGTTCTACGAGATGATGAGGGCCTGGAGGTCCATGTTGCTAGGATTCAACAAAACGCCATCAGGTATTTGGTCTCGCGTTGAATCTTCACTCGCTGTCACTAGAGGCTCTTCGACCCTATAGCTCTGAAGGACATCCTGAGGTTTTCTCGCACTCAGGATTGGATTGTGGCCACTCCTCACCTTGAATTTCAAGCCATCAGTGGTGAGAATTCTGATTCCACCAAACGGTGGAAGGATAAATTCTTTTTCTTAGGCATTCATGAACACTGGGGAATCCCCAACAAATGGGGAAATGTGCATTCTTGTTTCAGTGATGATTGCACGCCTTTCGAGCAGGCGGCCATAAAGGATTTCAGGGACTTGCTGCTAGCCAATCTTGATTTTTTTAATGAGAACAAGAAGAATCAGTTGTTGAAGCCCAAGTAGTTGGCTAAAGGCAAATGAGTGTCCCAACTCGGGGACTCTGGTCGTGCCGCCGCCATTGCCCAGAAGAAGAAGTTGAGGAAGAAAGAGGAGACTCTGAGGACAGGGGAGCCGACTGAGCGTCCAAGGAAGAGCCGCCGGGCTGAGACCTCCAAACGTCCGGCAGCTATTGTTGAGTACTCCTCATCTGATGACGACGACGCTCCCATTGCTCCGCTGGTGAAGTGGCCGAGAGCTATGGGCGCTAAATCAGCCCGAGAGGGTCAAGGCCTCGGCCTTCCTGCAGTTGCTATGCCCTCGGGCAGCCTTCTGAACCCGTGGGACAGTCCACAGACGCATTTACTGCCTAGCCTCCCCTTGATGAATCGACGCGTGACGTCCCTTTCGAGTTTACAGGGGATGTCTTGGGTTGGATCGTTAACCCGTCCAAGAGCACTGATGAAGGGCAGTCTACAAGGGAGGCTGAGGTGGCCTGAGTTGATCGAGCAATTGTGATGATTACGATGACACTTGCTGAAACTGCGGAGGCCGCAGCCGAAGAAACTGCCACAACTGTAGAGACCCCATGTTTAGAGATCCAAATTTACATCCTGATGATGACTCCTCCTGGTGTTTTGGAGGATGTCCCAGTCGAGGATGCTGATGCGGCTCCAAGCATCATCGGTGAGGGGAATTTGGCCGCATAGCATGCACAGACTGTTGAGCCTTAGTCATTGATCTGGATGAAGATGTCCCTGCATCTGAGACTGGGATTGAGGCTCCCATTGTTCATGTCGTCGAGCCACAGGAGTCCGAGTCCCACAGAGAGGAGAGTTCTTCGAGCGGCTCTCTTGTCTCACAGGTATCTTTCTGCACCTCTTTAATTTGTCATTTTTTTTTCTACTTCTACCTCATCTATGTGATCTCTCTTTATAGTTCCAAGAATTGGCTGGGTATCTTGGGCGGCTTATTGGTGACGTTGCTCAGGCTTGCTCTGAGTTGGAGTCCCTCAAGTCTGCCAGAGAAGCCATCCTACGCCTGACAGCTGAGCTTAATGAGGCCAAAGGAAAAATCACCTCTCTTGAGGATGCCTTAAAGCATCACCAAACCCAATTTAGGCTTCTCCGAGAGCAATTCAGGCTTCTTCAGGAGAGGAACCTCCAGCTAGAGGAGGCGTTGACGACTTCAGTCAAGGCTGTGGACATAGCGCCAGCATTGACGAGCAAGTATTGGGGCGGCATTTGCCTATGTCGCCGGGTGATCAATTTGCTGCACCTGCAATTTCCAACTGCCATATTTGATCTTCGGAACGCCAGTGCCACATGTGAGGGGGACTTGAATGGCATTGAGGGAAGACCATTCCCCAGCCCTTCCCGATTTGGTCCATCAAGTCAACTTTAGTCTTCTGGGCAGCCGAGGACTCTAGATCAAGTAGGGCCTTTCGGATCAAGGGGAGAGCAGGAGCAAGGCACTTCGTCCCAGCTAGGGCCCTCTAAGGGGCTGACTGTGGGGTTTCTTCTTCTTCCCCTTCTCCCCCTATTTTTTTACGTGCATACTGTTATACACACATTGTTTACATAAATAAAACTGATACCATCTGTATTTGGATGCCTGTCTTATTTACTCGCATAGCTCGGGTGTGTGATTCTCTTCGTGACATGTAGTCAAATAGGTTGGCTTTACGCCAGTTTAACAAATCCTTTGACCTTTCTGGGTTGAAGATGCTATCTCTAAGGTTCTTGCATCCTTACTATTTTAAGCCCCCTAAGTTTTTAGTTCAACCTCTGGAGTTGCTTGGCTTCGTGCCAAGTTTCAAATCGACTTATTGGGTCACTCGGACATGGCAGAGTTTTTAATATGATCTCTTAGACCGCTCGGTCACAGTCGAGTTTTTGATACGACCTCTTGGACCGCTCAGTTACACCTGAGTTTTCAATACGACCTCTTGGGCCGCTCAGTCTCGACCGAGTTTTTTATACGACCTACTGGGCCGCTAGGTCACAGTCGAGTTTTTGATATGACCTCTTAGGCCACTCGGTCTCGGCCAAGTTTTTGATACGACCTCTTGGGCCGCTAGGCCACGGCCGAGCTTTTAAGCAAATGAAAGGGTTACTTTAACTTGACTTAGGGGCAATCTAGATCTTATAGATTAGTGAGATGGCATGCGAACGTTCTGTGGAATGCAAGAAAGCAAGTTAAAGAAAATTTCATTACACATATATGAAATGTGTTACAAGTACATCAAGCGATGCGTTTCAACTTACCCGGTCATCCGCACACTTATTGATAATATTTTTTGAGGTGAGCCGCATTCCATATATGTGGGACAAGCTTTTTCCCCTTGGTGCGTAGCTTGTAAGCACCGTTTCGTAGGATAGCCGAGATTAAGAATAGTCCTTCCCAATTTGGAAAGAAATTGTTCCGACTGGTATTCTTCCCGATGACTTCAATACTTCTCAGCACCAGGTCTCCTACTTCGAATTGACGCGCTTTCACCTTCTTATTATATTACCGAGCAACTCTTTGCTGGTACGCTGTAATCCACAGCCTTGCTGCACCTCGGATTTCTTCTAAGAGGTCGAGGTTCTCCCGGATTCTTTGTTCGTTACTGAGAGGATCGAAGCTCTCCACTCGGAGACTAGGCAGTCCAACCTCTACTAGGATGACTGCCTTAGCCCTATAACATAGGCTGAAAGGGGTCTCTCGCGTTGGCTCCCTCCGAGTTGTTTTGTAAAACCATAGCATTGAGGGTAGCTCTTTAACCCATGAGCCCCCGACATGCTCTAGCTTCGTTTTTAGTCCATACAATATCGTCCGATTTGTGACCACCACCTGGCTGTTGCATTGCAAGTACGCGACCGAGGAGTGTAGCAATTTTATCCGTAAGTTGGTGCAGTACTTGGTGAACCTTTTCCCAAAGTATTGGGTCCCATTATCGGTCATGAAGCACTCGGGTATCCCAAATCGGCAGACAATACTCTATTGGACAACATCTACAGCGTTCCGCTCAGTTAAGCAAGCCAAGGGTGCGGCCTCAACCCACTTTGTGAAGTAGTCGATTTCGACGATTAAGAACTTTCTTTTGTGACGAACCGGCCACATTCCACTGCATGGGGCCGCCCGTCGATCGAAACCGATCATATACTCTGGTTAAAAAGGTGGACTTAATTTTTTTTTCTTTTATATATACTTTACATCGCGTGCACAGGATCACGTAAGGCCCAACTTTGTGAGTTGGCGGCCAGGGGGTCGTGGGTTCTCTCTTAACCGGCCAAGACGAGGTCGGTCGATCATGAAGGTCCCGAAAACAAACTAAGATGCCACTAGGAATCACAAATCACTCAAACCATAACAGCGTACGGAAGCATACTAATATTCATTAACTTTTAGCAACGGAAGTATTTTACAAATCTTCCCCAAAACATCAAAAGCAAAAACATCAATTTTGCTCCTTCGCTGCTTAAATTCCGGCCACCTATCCTGCCTATCTAGTCCATCGGACCTCATTCTTTTTCGTTCGGTATAAACTCGCCATCATCATCATTTGGAAAATAGAAGGGGTGAATTAGAGAGCCCAGTAAGGTACTCATGCATAAATCATACATAGTCAATGAACAGTGAGGCAAACAGACATAATACAATAGAGGCGTATATGTATGCAGTTCCATAAAATATGGTCAAAGTCAATGCAAACAAATTCCAAAGTTATTTTTATGCAATTTGATTTCCAAAAACATGCTTCTGTTTTTAAATTTATTTCCGTCAAAAACCGGCTACCTTTAAGGTCTGCAACTTTCAACCATCATATCTCAATAACGGTTACATTTAAGATCTACAATCTTGACCCTCTGAATCATCAAATTCCATAACGCTACATTTAAGGTCCGTAATCATGACCTATCAAACAGTTACATTTAAGGTCTACAGCTCTCGACCATCATATCTCAATAACGGCTACATTTAAGGCCTGCAGCTACTTGACCATCATATCTCAATAACGGCTACATTTAGGGCCTGCAGCTACCCGGCCATCAAACACTTAGTTCCACAAATCATACTTTTTTGAAAATTAAAGTCAAATATGCAATTAACCGGACACCATAAGGTCTTTCTTTTAAGGTCTTAAAATAGGGGGTCATTTTCATCAAACTACCGGAGGTCCTTTAACAAAAGTCGAAGATCTTTTTATCAAAAGGCCGGAGGTCATTTTATCAAAAGTCGGAGGTCATTTTACACATACAATAACCGGACATTTTAAAATATGATAATGGCCAAACTTCATGCATTTAAGTAAAATATCCAAACAGCAGATGATCAAAGCAAATTACCATGAAATACTTCACGTAGAAACTTATAATATTCCTTTAACATAAATTCATCAAAACCAGGTATACTTTCATTTCAAACATGAACTTTAAAAACAGAGAGTACGCTTGCAATAAGTCATGAATTTAAAAACAGGGAGTACACTTATCTGAATCTCCTAACTTAGAGCCGGTGTGGAATTCTTTCTTGGTTCTTACACCAAAAAGCTTAGTCGAGAGCTTTCCCTCAACGTTTTCTTAAATTCTCTAGTTCCGTATTTATAGACCTCTGGTCTGACGGCAGTAGGTATGGCAGATCAACCGCTTGTACTTCTTTGCTTGTTCCCCTTGCCTTCCAAAAGGTCAGTGGGGTGGTTGGGAGTAGGTTACCTACTTAGGCATGGTCGTCCTGTCCTTACATTTTGTAAGGGCTCCCTCATTATTTACAGTCAATTGGCGTTAACCGGATAAGTTTTTCTTCACGTCTCCTAAAATCACGTTCATCGTCTTCGGAAGCCGTCTGACTGGCCTCCGGAAAAGGTCTCCGGAAACGGTCTCCAGAAGCAGTCTTCGAAAAAGGTCTCCGAAAGTCTTTAATTTTCTTTGAAAATCTTCTCCGAAGAACTTGTCAGTCTCCTCCGAAATTTGTCTCCAAAGAGCTCCTCAATCGGCTCTAGAAGTTATCTTCATCATCTCCAGAACTTAAGTCTCCAAATTCAACATCTCCGGAGATCAAGGTCTCCGGAATTAAAGTCTCCAATTTCAACATCTCCGGAGATCAAGGTCTTCGGGACTTCACATATGGCCTCCGGAAATGACCTCTCGAGAGCCTTTCAAAGACCTCTGGAAAAGTGGTCTCCGGGTTCCTGCCAAAGGTCTCCAGAATTCACTGTTTCTACTTGTTTTACGAAGATTAATGACTCCGAAAAACTTGCGCTTATTGAAACTTGATCAATATTGCATTGACTGGTAAGTTGGGTTACACGACGGCCGGCCTTCATGGCTTTCTCTCGTCTCAACACTTCCGACCTCCTTCTTGGCGCCAATCAACATCATGGTGTCGGTCAACATCTTAATTCTGGTCACATAAACTATCCCAATTTGCCTTCAATTCATGTAATGGCTCCTTCATCCCTTCCGTTCAACTGGTGTTGACCGAATAAGCTTTCCTTCACGTTTTCGGTCAACTAGCGTTGACCAGTTAGATTTTTTCTCACGTTTTCCTGTCAACTGGCATTAATCGGATTAATTTCTCCTTATATTTTTCGGTCAACTGGCGTTGATCGAATAAACTTCAATTTTCCTTCATTTCTTCGTCTTTGCCGGTCAACTGGCGTTGACCGGATAAATCTTCCTTCACAACTTGGCATGGCTCCATCATAACTCCCGGTTTTACTCCTTGATTATATTGACTTAATGACTTGGACTTTCTATATTTTAGAATCTGGGCCATTACAATCTCACCCATTTATGAAAATTTTGTCCTCGAAATTTAACGATTTATAGCTTATCATTTGCTAGACTCCACCTCCTGCTTGCTATTCTTCAACCAGAGCCTTGACTTCTGAAACCAAGATAATTTGGTTAGATCAAAATTTAGGCCCTAAAATTTATTAGGATATCACATTCTCCTAGGCATCACGTTCTAATTTTGCTTAGTGTTAGCCTATCTGCCGGACTGGAACGGTTGAGTCTAAATCATTGTAATTCGTTCCTTCACCCATCCATTGATTCATCTTAACCTATCCTAAACTTCCGGATAGATTCACATCAAAACCTAAGGTATCTTATATTTCTCTAATACCAACTGTGACAGATCGGCCACATTCCATCGCATGCAGCCGTCTGTCGATCGAAACCGATCATATACTCTGGTTAAAAAAGTGGAATTTAATTTTTTTCTTTTATATATAGTTTACATCGCGTACACAGGATCACGTAAGGCCCAACTTCGTGAGTTGGCGGCCAGGGGGTCGTGGGTTCTCTCTTGACCGGCCAAGACGAGGTCGGTCAAACGTGAAGGTCCTGAAAACAAACTGAGATGCCACTAGGAATCACAAATCACTCAAACCATAACAGTGTACGGAAGTATACTAATATTCATTAACTTTTAGCAACAAAAGTATTTTATAAATCTTTCCCAAAACATCAAAAGTGAAACAGCAATTTTGCTCCTTCGCTCCTTAAATTTCGGCCACCTATCCTGCCTATCTAGTCCATCGGACCTCATTTTTTTTCGTCCGGTATAAACTCGTCATCATCATCATCTGAAAAATAGAAGGGGTGAGTTAGAAAGCTCAACAAGGTACTCATGCATAAATCATGCATAGTCAATGAATAGTGAGGCAAACAGAAAAAATGCAATAGAGGCATATATGCATGCAGTTTCATAAAACATAGCCGGAGTCAATGCAGACAGATTCCAAAGTCATTTTTATGCAATTTGATTTCCAAAAATATGCTTCTGTTTTTAAATTCATTTTCGTAAAAGATCGGCTACATTTAAGGTCTGCAGCTCTCGACCATCATATCTCAATAACGGCTACATTTAAGGTCTGCAGTCTCGACCCTCTGAATCATCAAATTCTATAACGCTACATTTAAGGTCCGTAGTCATGACCAATCAAATGGCTACATTTAAGGTCTGCAGCTCTCGACCATCATATCTCAATAACGGCTACATTTAAGGTCTACAACTATTCGGCCATCATATCTCAATAACGACTACATTTAGGGCCTGCAGCTACTCGACCATCAAACACTTAGTTCCGCAAATCATGCTTTTCCAAAAATCAAAGTCAAATATGCAATTAATCGGACACCATAAGGTATTTCTTTTAATGTCTTAAAACAGGGGGTCATTTTTATCAAACTACCGGAGGTCCTTTAACAAAAATCAGAGATCTTTTTATCAAAAGGCCGGAGGTCATTTTATCAAAAGTCAGAGGTCATTCTACACATACAATAACCGAACATTTTAAAACATGATAATGGCCAAACTTCATGTATTTAAGTAAAATATCCAAATAGCAGATGATCAAAGCAAATTACCATGAAGTACTTCACGTAGAAACTTATAATATTCCTTTAACATAAATTCATCAAAACTAGGTACACTTTCATTTCAAACATGAACTTTAAAAAAAGAGAGTACGCTTGCATTAAGTCATGAATTTAAAAACATAGAGTATGCTTGCCTGAATCTCCTAACTTAGAGCCGGCATGGAATTTTTTCTTGGTTCTTCCACCAAAAAGCTTAGCCGAGAGCTTTCTCTCAACGTTTTCTTAAATTCTCTAGTTTCGTATTTATAGACCTCTGGTCTGACGGTAGTAGGTATAGTAGGTCAACCGCTTATACTTCTTTGGTTGTTTCCCTTGCCATCCTAAAAGGTCAGCGGGGTGGTTGGGAGTAGGTTATCTACTTAGGTATGGTTGTCCTGTCCTTACATTTTGAAAGGGCTCCCTCATTATTTTCGGTCAACTGATATTGACCGAATAAGTTTTTCTTCACGTCTCCTAAGATTATGTTCATTGTCTCCAGAAGCTGTCTGAATGGCCTCCGGAAATGGTCTCCGGAAGCGGTCTTCGAAAAAGGTCTCCAAAAGACTTTAATTTTCTCCGAAAATCTTCTCCGGAGAACTTGTCAGTCTCCTCTGAAATTTGTCTCCGGAGAGCTCCTCAATCGGCTCTGGAAGTTGTCTTCATCGTCTCCGGAACTTAAGTCTCCAAATTCAACATCTCCGGAGATCAAGTCTCCGGAACTAAAGTCTCTAAATTCAACATCTCCGGAGATCAAGGTTTCCGGGACTTAAGTCTCCAATTTCAATATCTCTGGAGATCAAGGTCTCCGGGGTTTCACATATAGCCTCCGAAAATGGCCTCTCGAGAGCCTTTCAAAGACTTCTGGAAAAGTGGTCTCCAGGTTCCTGCCAAAGGTCTTCAGAATTCACTATTTCTACTTATTTTTCGAAGATCAAGGTCTCCGAAAACTTGCGCTTATTGAAACTTGGTCAATATTGCGTTGACTGGTAAGTTGGGTTACACAACGACCGGCCTTCATGGCTTTCTCTCGTCTCAACACTTTCAACCTCCTTCTTGGCGCCAGTCAACATCATGGCGTCAATCAACATCTTAATTCTGGTCACATAAACTACCCCGATTTGCCTTCAATTCATGTAATGGCTCCTTCATCCCTTCCGGTCAACTGGTGTTAACCGAATAAGCTTTCCTTCACGTTTCTGGTCAACTTGACCAATTAGATTTTTCCTCACGTTTTCCGGTCAACAGACGTTGACAGGATTAATTTCTCCTTACATTTTTCGATCAACTGGCGTTGACCGAATAAACTTCAATTTCCCTTCAGTCCTTCGTCTTTGTCGGTCAATTGGCATTGACCGGATAAATCTTCCTTCACAACTTGGCATGCCTCCGTCATCATTCTTGGTCAACTGACGTTGACCGAATTAATTTCTCTTTTCTCCTTGATTATATTGACTTAATGACTTAGACTTTCTATATTTTAGAATTCGGGCCGTTACATCTTTAACCGGATGCTATCGGCAGCGGCCCGATTATGTTCAGCCTCCATTGTGCGAAAGGCCAAGGTGACTGTAGAGCTCTGAGTTTCGTATGTGGTCAGTGGGAGAGATTACCATGGATTTGGCAATTCTCACATTTTCGTACGAAGTCCATGGCATCGTACTTCATGATTGGCCAGTAGTATCTTTACCTCATCAATTTAAATGCGAGATTCTTGCCCCTAATGTGGGATCCGTAAACCCCGGGGTGTATCTCCCTGAAGGCTTAGTCAGCCTCTTCTGGAGTGAGACACTTCAGGTGGAGTGTAGAAAATCCTCGACGATACAGTCTACCATCGATGATAGTATACGACGTGGCAGCCTTCTTCACCTTTTTGGCCTCTCCTTCATCTTCCAGCAATGTCCCATCAGACATATGCCTTCAGTAGGGGGTCATCCAGTTTTTGGTCTCGGATATCTGTATCACTTCAATATCAGAGTCTTCCACACTGAGTTTGTTGAGGACATCGTGCATTCTTCGGGCATATTACTCTAGATCTCCTGAAGCTGCAGCTTTTGCTACTTGGTCGACCTTTTTGTTTTCTTCCCGTGAGATGTGGATCATCTCTATCTTCTCAAAGATTGTCATGAGTTCTCGGACCTTTGTGAGGTACTTGGACAGTTGGGCGTTAGCTTCGAAAGTTCATCGGACTTGGATGATGACCAACTCAAAGTCACTGTAGGCGATGACATTCCTAGCCGAGCACTCTTTTGCCAATTGCACCCTCGCAAGTAAGGCATCGTACTCTACAGCGTTGTTGGTCACTGGGAACCCAAGAACCATCGAATATTTAATCTCTTATCCTTCAGGCATCCTCAGCACAACGCCAGCCCCATAGCCGTCCTTCATCGATGAGCCGTCCACATGTAGAATCTATTTTGTTGGGCTGCGTAAGTTCTCGACTTCACAATCGTCCAAGGCACCTTTAGTTGTTATCGTGGTTTTGAGAATAAAATTTGTTAGGGCTTGACCTTTTAGGGCAGGTCATGGACAAAACTCTATATCAAATTCACCCAACTCAATGGCCCATTTGACCAATCGTCCCGACGTTTCTAACTTCTATAGAATCGCTCTCAAGGGCTAGTTAGTCAAAACGACTACCTTGTGCACCTGAAAATACGGCCTCGGCTTTAGCGCAGAATACACGAATGCCAGTGCTGTCTTCTCGACATGGAAATACCTTGTGTCAGCTTCGGCCAAGATTTTGCTGATAGAGTACACAGACAATTGCTTGCCATTTTGCTGGCTTACTAAGGCAAAGCTCAAGGTTTTATCTGAAACCGATAGATATAGGAACAATTCTTTGCCTGTCTGGGGAGAAGTCAACAGAGGTAGGTTTGATAAGTAGTTCTTAAGCCCCCTGAAGGCTTCTTCGCAGCCGGTTGTCCATTGAAAGCCGTTATTCTTTGTTCCTCTTAGGGCCTTAAAGAATGACAAGTACCTCTCGACTGCCTTGGCCAGGAAGCGTGACAGAGCTGCTAGCCTCCCGGTGAGCTTTTGGACCTCCTTTATGGTCCTAAGGGACTTCATATCTAGGATAGCCTTGATCTTTTTTGAATTCATCTCAATCCCTCGGTTCGAGACGATGTAGCCCAAGAATTTTTCAGATGAGACCCCGAATGTGCACTTAGCTAGATTGAGCTGTATCTGGTACGCTCTCAAAATGTTGAAGGTCTCGCCAAGATCTTGGATATAGTGGTCGGTTACTTTGCTTTTGACGATCGTGTTGTCGACATAAACCTCCACATTCCTTCTAATATGGCCTTCAAACATTTTATTCACGAGTCTCTGGTAAGTAGCGCCCACATTCTTGAGGCCGAAGGGTATGACTTTGTAATAGTATGTCCCTTGGTCCGTCATGAATGACGTGTACTCATCGTCTTTCGGACTCATCCTTATTTGGTTATATCCCAAGTACGCATCCATGAAACTTAGGAGCTTATGACCGGACATCGAGTCTACAAGCTAATCAATTTTGGAAAGACGAAAGCTGTCTTTCGGACAAGCTTTGTTGACATCCGTAAAGTCCACGCACATTCTCCACTTCCCGTTGCTCTTCTTGACCATCGCAATGTTGGACAACCAGTCTGAGTAGTGCACTTTCCTTATGAATCCTGCGTCTAGAAGCTTCTTTATTTTCTCCCAGATCGCTACCAGTTTTTTTACCGAATAATTTCTCCTTTTCTATCTAACGGGTTTATGACTGGGATTTAGACCCAACTTATGGATAATTACTCCAATCGGTATTCCAGGCATGTCACTCGGGGCCCAAGCGAAGATGTCTGAATTCCTTTGTAGGAAATAGATAAGCTGGTCCCGAAAGGCTTTTGACAAGGTGCTTCCTATTTGGATGGTCTTCTCCAGATCTTCGGGGTCCAGAGGGACTCGATCAATGGTTTTCCCAGACTCATCCTGTTACAGTGTTGTCTCGTCACGGAAGTCCAGGTCTTTCATGGGTCAAGGGAGAGAAGTTTGCATGACCTGGGACAGGTAGTACGTCTGTCCGGTGGCTTGGTCTCTAAGGATCTCTCCGATCCCATATAGTGTCGAGAACTTCATTTCTAAGTGTGGGATGGATGTTACTCCCCCAAAGACAGCTAGGCATGGACATCCGAGGATTGTGTTATAGATCGAGGGTAAGTCTATGACTAGGAAAGAGAGGGTCCTTGATAACGTCCTCGAGTGAATCCCCAGTGTGACCTTAAGCTGGATGGCTCCTTGTACTGGTACTGACTCGTTGTCCAGCCCGTAGAGAGGTCCTTCCGTAGCGGTCATCTGGCTTTTTTTAAGTCCCAATTTTAAGAAAGAATCAAAATAGAGAATATTTTGTGAGCTTCCATTATTGACAAATACCCATTTCATCTGGTAGTTTAAGTTACCATCAGAAACGAGGGCAATTACAACCAAAGAATCAGAATGAGGGGGCATTATATGGGCCATATATTCGTTACTGAAACTAATGACCTCATCCCTAGACTCTACCCTAGGTCTTTTTTCTTTCATTGCCATGTCCTCTCGTGCACCCCTTGCTGCCGAACAAGTAGAGATCATGTTGACCACTCCCGTGGCCCCTTTACCCCTTGGTGGGTCAAGCTCACCCGCTTCTGCTATTTTGGATGCCTGTCTGGGTATTTGCAGGAAGTGGTTGAGTTGACCTCTTTTGATAAGCTCCTCTATCTCCTTTTGTAGCATCCTTTAGTCCTCGGTACCATAGCCTCCGCAATGATGGTAGTGACAGTATTTGGTCTAGTCACCACCCTTTGGATTCTTCAACCCTTTGGGCTACTTTAAAAATTTTTTGTCCTAAATTTGCATCAGGATGTTGGTACGCGAGTCGTTCAAGGGAGTTAGGCTGACAAGCTTGTACTCCCTGTGGGTGCTCTGCTCAAACTTCTACTGCTTCCTGGGCGCTCAGAAGTCTTGTCTTGTTTCGTGCCTCCTCTTCGCCTCTGATGCCCTTGGAGGAAAGTTCTCCAACTGGATAGCCCTCTTTGCATCGTTTGCTTTTTCAGTCGTAATGTACGCTCTCGCTATGTACTCGACCTCCCTGAACGTTTGCAAACCCTTGTGCATGAGGTGCTTGAAGAAGCTCCCTCCTTCCAAGGCGGACAAGAAAGTGGTTAGCTTGACCCCGTTAGTTAACTTCAAGATCTGCCTGACTTCGGATATGAAACGAGACAAAAAGCTCTTCAAGCTCTCCCTGGTACCTCGCTTCACGCGAGTAAGGTGCCATTGTTGCTTCTCGGTCCTTCAGCTGGAGGCAAATTGGGAGAGGAAAGCTTCTGTCAGCTCCCTGAACGAGTGGATGGAATCCACTAGCATTCCATATAACCAGATCCTCGCATCTTCCTTGTGCGTCAAGGGAAGTAGTGGCATATTGTTGTTTCATCTAAGCCTTGGAGGCTCGGATGCTCATGGAAATAATCCAAGTGATCCATCGGATTTGCACTTCCATCATACTCGTTCAGGTTGGGCATTTTAAACTTTGGGGGAAGTGGCCTTGCCCTGATCTCCGCTGTAAATAAGGATCTATGGAAGTCGGCAATTCTTCCCTCATCTACACCAAAAACCCGGCGAAATACCTTATCGAGTTTTTCCTCCGCCTGTGGGGTGGCCGCCATCTTTTTCTTGTTGAGAAAAGTTCTCAACTCGTAGGGGTCTTGTGCGGCTTGCTGCTCCGGGTGGCTCCTCGCCCCCAATGGGACCTCCCCAATATGGGCCGTGTCCGGAACTGCGAGTTCTTGGTTGTCACAGATACAGCGGGAGTTTCGTCTCTCAGGACATCCATGGTCCTAAGTGTCCTTGGAGATGCGACGGAGCTCGGTCACTCATGGAAACTTGTGTCTGCAAGACCTCGACCAGAGCGGCATGTTTCTTTCCCTTCCCTTTTCTCTAAGAGGCCTTAAATGGCACTCCACTCAGGCGTTCATTCACCGTGGTGCAAAGGCCTTGGACGACTTTAGCCACGTCGTCCATCCTTACAGCCAGTGCTCGTATATAAGGGTCAGAATGATCCTCTATCCTGCCACAGGGTGCTGGGCTGTTGCCTCCTGAGCATACTTCTCGGACTGGGGCACTGGCCCATCTTCGGGTGTTCACCATTTTACGTATCCGATTGTGTGTTTGCAAGGAGACGTTAGACTTTCTGTCGATTCCCACAGACAGCGCCAAATGTTACGTCCTCGGATCCCTACTCTGTCGAGTATAAGGATCCGACAGCAACACCAAAAGTTTATTCATTCAAAAAGTAGAAAGAGAGTATGAGGACTATAAATGAGTAATAGGATGAGGACTAGTACAGGAGTATTTTACGTGAAAAATTTTCTTCTAAATGAGAAGAAAAAATCATGGGACTTTAGTCCGATAACTGCTTCCACTATATTGTATTTGAGTATAGGGATTTACAACATACACTTAGGTGTGACAAGTTGGGAACTTTATGTATGGAAACTTGAAGAGTTACTCTTACAACACAAGCCCTTTGTTTCTCTCTCTCTGGGTTTCTTTTTTCTCTCTTTCTATGCTGAAGACAGCAAGAGTTAATGTCGGCCATCCTTAGTTCGGTGAACAGTTAAGGTATTTATAATGATTGAGCTTCCCGTGAAATTTGCCCATGTGGCGTTGGCATGTTCCAGAGTCCTGCCACCAACTTTACAAGTTTCTCTAATCCAATCAAGTGGGTTGCATCCACGGCTGCTTCCTGTAACGCCCGTTCTGCTGGCTGCGTACTGCGCAAATCATCATTCTTTCTGCAGTTTGATTGTCCAGCTATTAAACCTCTCATACGTGGACCCTGCTGATGGGGCGACACCCTTGGTTTATTGTG
>JAODPA010072236.1:0-15627 GCA_025585075.1 Nepenthes mirabilis
TCTTTTTTTCCTTTTGCAGGGCGCAAATAGACAGTTGATTGAAAACCCCGTAACCACATGAAGAACGTGAGTAGTGATTGCAAAATAGAACGACACCCAACTCCCTTTGTTTTGGAGTTTTCACATTCCCGATTTCCAACATGAGTTTCATTTTGCTTTGGGACGGCATCCATTTCCTTTGCTTCTTGTATAAGATGCTCCAGTATCACACACACCTTTGAAGGTGCTCCTCGCTCTGGTATTGTCTGTGGTCGCTTTTGTTTAGCAGGTTTTGGTTTAGGTACTTTTTCTATTGTTTGGCAGTTTTCACATTCCCGATTTCCAACCTGAGTTTCATTTTGCTTTGGGACCGCTACCATTTCCTTTATTTCTACTATAAGATGCTCCAGTATTACACACACCTTTGAAGGCGCTCCTCGCTCTGGTATTGTCTGTGCTCGCTTTTGTTTAGGAGGTTTTGGTTTAGGTGCTTTTTCTATTGTTTGGCAGGTTTCACATTCCCGATTTCCAAACTGAGTATCATTCTGCTTTGGGACTGCATCCATTTCCTTTGTTTCCGCTGTAAGATGCTCCAGTATTACACACACCTTTGAAGGCACTCATCGCTCAGGTATTGTCTGTAATCGCTTTTGTTTAGGAGGTTTTGGTTTAGGTGCTTTTTCTATTGCTTGGCTGTTTTCACATTCCCGATTTCAAACCTGAGTAACATTCTGCTTTGGGACGACATCCATTTCCTTTGTTTCTTGTGTAAGATGCTCAAGTATTACACACCTTTGAAGGTGCTCCTCGCTCTGGCATTGTCTCTGGTTGCTTTCGTTTAGGAGGTTCTGATGGTTTTGGTTTACGTGGTTCTGGTTTCTGTGCTTTTTCTATTGTTTGGCAGTTTTCACATACCCGATTCCCAACCTGAGTTTCATTTTGCTTTGGGAAGACATCCATTTCCATTGTTTCTGGAATAAGATGCTCCAGTATTACACACCTTTGAAGGTGCTCCTCGGTCTGGTCTAGGCTCTGGTCGTTTTCTTTTAGGTGGTTCTGGTTTAGGAGCTTTTTCTACTTTTTGGCAGTTTTTACATTCCCGATTTCCAACATGAGTTTCATTTTGCTTTGCGACAGAATCCATTCCCTGTATTTGTTCAGATGGTTTTGGTAGTTCTGGTTTTGGTTCAGGTGGTTTAGGTGCTGGTTCAGGTGGTATAAGATGCTCCAGCATTGATTAAGATGGTTCTGGTTTTGGTTTTGGTTTAGGTGGTTCTGGTTTTGGTTCAGATGGTTTTGGTTTAAGAGCTGGTTCAGGTGGTATTGGCGCTTCTGGTGTAGGTTTAGGTGGTTATGGTCAAGGTGCATTTTCAATTGTGTTCATCCTGCCGACGAACATGTAATACCTGGCATTNAAGTTACATATACCATAAATACACTTAATTTTATTTGCAAGTCCATAGATGTTACTTTTTTCATAAAAAAAGGACGTTCAATTTTGAGGTAAAAGGAGTTGTATGAATGTACCAGGGTTGGGTGGTAGTTCCTTTGCAGGGAACGGAATTCCAAGGGTCAGTGGTCGTGTTGGGACATTTAGGTACCTTGAGAGTGATTTACAAATCTATTCAATTGGTTGAATGTTTTGAAATTAAGAAAGATAGGAGGTAGTTACATTACTTTGTTGATTATTAAGAAAAGGGTGATTAAACTATTTCTTAGGTAGGACAAACTAGTTTAATAAACTAAGTCAAGTACCTCAAACCATCCTCCATTATAGTGAAAATATATCAGTATTTTAAAGCACAATTCACCCTCATCGGAAGAAAAAAAAATAAACAATTTTCCTTAATTATGGAACTGCTGAAAATGTGTATGCTCCATCGCTGGTAAGTGGCTGTGGAGGCTAGCTCACGTAGCCCAAGTTGACTGCCACCAACTTGGATAACAGTAGTTCCTTACTCCAATAGATTCATTTTATATAAATTTAAACAGACAAATAGTAAAGTCTTTACTTATGTAACATACCAGATTAAACAAACAATTCAGCTCCAGAAGCAAACATCACAGAACATGACAAAATTAACCATACAATGTATTAACACAACTTCTCTTAAATAGATTGACAAGCAGCTTTCCTTTCTTTTTTTTCTTTTGCAGGGTGCACATAGGCGGTTGATTGAAAACCATGTAAGCACATGAAGAACGTGAGTACTGATCGCAAAATAGAACGACACCCAACTCCATTTGTTCTGGAGTTTTCACATTTCCGATTTCCAACCTGAGTTTCATTTTGCTTTGGGACGGCATCCATTTCCTTTGCTTCTGGTATAAGATGCTCCTGTATTACACACACCTTTGAAGGTTCTCCTCGCTCTGGCATTGTCTCTGGTCGCTTTCGTTTAGGAGGTTCTGGTGGTTTTGGTTTAGGTGGTTCTGGTTTAGGTGCTTTTGCTATTGTTTGGCAGTTTTCACATTCCCGATTTCCAAACCGAGTTTCATTTTGCTTTGGGACGGCATCCATTTCCTTTGTTTCTGGTATAAGATGCTCCAGTATTACACACACCTTTGAAGGTGCTCCTCGCTCTGGCATTGTCTCTGGTCGCTTTCGTTTAGGAAGTTCTGGTGGTTTTGGCTTAGGTGGTTCTGGTTTCGGTGCTTTCTCTATTGTTTGGCAGTTTTCACATTCCCCATTTCCAACCTGAGTTTCATTTTGCTTTGGGACGGCATCCATTTCCTTTGTTTCTGGTATAAGATGCTCCAGTATTGCACACACCTTTGAAGGTGCTCCTCGCTCTGGTATTGGCTCTGGTCGTTTTCGTTTAGGTGGTTCTGGTTTAAGAGCTTTTTCTACTATTTGGCAGTTTTCACATTCCCGATTTCCAACATGAGTTTCATTTTGCTTTGGGACGACATCCATTCCCTGTATTTGTTCAGATGGTTTTGGTTTAGGTAGTTCTGGTTTTGGTTTAGGTGCTGGTTCAGGTGGTATAAGATGCTCCCGCATTGATTAAGATGGTTCTGGTTTTGGCTTAGGTGGTTCTGGTTTTGGTTCAGATGGTTTTGGTTTAAGTGCTGGTTCAGGTGGTATTGGTGCTTCTGGTGCTGGTTTAGGTGGTTATGGTCCAGGTGCATTTTCCATTGTCTTCATCCTGCCGACGAACATGTAATACCTGGCATTACAAATTTCAGTATTTTACCCTAAGAAGAGTAGAAATCATTTAACAGTAAAATTATTTAAATCATATAATACAACTCTATAATAATAATAATAACAATAATAATAATAAATAAATAAACAAAAATTCATAAAATCTCTCCTTGACCTCATTCATCTCACTCCTCGCGAAAGTTAATGAGCGGCCCAGATCCGTTCCCATATATAATTAAAAAAAAACACATGAAATCTGGGCCGTTGATTTCATCTGACAGCCCATGGCAGAAAAGTAGCATATAACTTGGCCTAATTTTAGGGATATTAAGTAAAATCATTAAAATTTTACTTCACTTCAGACCCCATTTCGCAGAGAGGCGACGGCGACAGGCTTGATAGGGCAAGAGGATTACGGAATAGGGTTTGAGAAAGCGAGAGAGAGAGTGGCAAGGTACATATGAACAAAAAAAGGGAGCGTCTATTCATTACCAACAGTTCGACCTCTCTAGATGTCGTCACCAAAAGTGAGATATGGGGAAAGAAAGGTTGTTGACCAGCAGCGGCAATGGCTACCTGGTCGTCTAACATCCGGAGGAGTGAGATCTGCAGAGAGAGGTGACGTCAAGAGGCTTGTGAAAGCGAGAGAATTAGGGATTAAGGTTTGAGAAAGTGAGACAGAACAAACGAGACATATGATATTTGTATTTTTTTAATTTCCAAGTTTATTCTTGCTCGTTCACGTGTCTCGTAATCTATAGCCCAAATTTTCACATAATGAAAGCCATCGAATAAAAATTGAAATGGATGGCCCGGAATAAAAAATCTAACATCAGATCAGGGTCGTCGGTTGGTGGACGCCGAGGTCCGTAAAAACAACTAACTAAAAAAAACAAGACATTTGATTTGGGCCGTCGGACAACGGACGGCCAAATATGTCGATATAAAAAATTAAAAAAAAAAAAAAAACACACATACGAAATCATAAAAATTTTTTGGATGAAACCGACGGCCCAGGGCAGAAAAACTGGATCATGCTTCGCCTAATTTGACTGACATTAAGTAAAATCATGAAAATTTTACTTAACTCCAAACCCCAGTCCGCAAAGAGAGGTGACAGCGAGAGGCGTGAGAGAGGGTATTAGGGATTAGGGTGACAAAAAGAGAGAGAGAGAGAGCAAACGAGGTACATATAAACAAAATAAGGGGATAATACATTCAAAATAATAACAAAACCTCGTTACCTTCTCTTCGACTTCACTGGATATCCTAACCGAAAGTGAAATCTGAGGAGAGAAATGTTGCCAGTGAGCAGAAAGACGATTCTCCGATTTTCTGCCGTCCGAAGTGGTGAGATTCACTGAGACAGACGACAGTGAGAGGCATGAGAGAGTGAGAGAATTAGGAATTAGGGATTTAAAAAGCAAGAGATATTCGTGTTTTTTTTTTTTTTTTTGAAGTTTAATCTCACCCACCCATGTGTCTTGCAATAAACGGCCCTGATGTTCAAGGTTTTCTTTTTATTTCGAAGATTAATCTCGACAGTGGGTGTCTCATAATCGACTAGTTAGATTTTCACATAATGGGAGCTATCAAATCAAAATTTTAAATTGACGGCCCAGATTAAAATATAAAACTTTAGATCTGTCCTGTTGGTTAATAAATTGCCAAAATCCGACCAAATAACTAATTAAAAAAATAAAACCTTTGTTCTGGGCTACCAGTTAACGAACAATTCAGATCCGTTTATATAAATATTTTTTTTTAAATGAAACTTTTTTTAATTAAAAAATATAACTCCAAATTTAGGCCGATTAATGGACGGCTCAGATCCAACCAACGAACTAATTGACAAAATAGAACTTTTGATTTGGATCAAATAGGAATGTCATCAATGCTTATTCGAACTGCGAGACGCAAATCATTCCCAACAGAGCTTAAAATCTCTGCATCAACTTAAAAAACTTCATATCCGCATAGGAAAGGGGCAACCCGTTGATAAGACAAGTGCTAGCGCATCTCGAGGAAGGGCCATGCAAGCAGCTAGTCAGACCCATCATGGACATGCCAGGACCCAACTTTGGGCCACCACCAAGCATGGGGGCTAGTACTGGGAAAAACTCACAAGCAGGCCAGGAGAAGCAAGCCCCAGTTTAAGGGGAGACAGCCCATTCAAGTGGCAAGCCAAGAATCCCTCTGGAACCCAACAGGCCCAAAAGCTTGGCCCACGAGGCGTCTCAAAGCGGCAGCCAATCCGGGCGTCCTTGTAGCTTGTTGAGGGGGCTGCAGACGGCAAAAGTCGGCCCAGAAGCATGCTGACCAATGAGAAGGTCAACCTACAGCGCACGCCGACCTCCCAGTAGCTCAGCCAATCCGCGTGCGAACACAAGACCAGACATGGCCAACATTCGATCACGGTCTCTGCACCACCATAAGGTGACAACTGACACAATTGGCTGCCGCCAGGATTAGCGATCGACAAATCCCCGCTTACCACGTGTCAGAGGTTTCCAAGCCAAAGATCGAAGACCTAGGAGCCAACAAGTATCTCTCCCTTCCACAGGAAGAGAGGAGAGATCTCTCAAACATTAACATCTCAGTCCACCCTTGAATTCTAAAGCCTCAATCGAACAAACCTTAATAAGCCACTCCCTGCTGTGCATTTAGCAAAACTTACCCACCCCAAATCGCTCAACAAATTTACCATTCACACATCCTTGCCTCTTGTTTGAAATTTGTGCAATGCAGGGCCAAGGTTGAGAAGAAGGGAGACCGAATCAGTTCAAGATCCGACGCAGACGCAAAAACCGAAGGCTCCACAATCCACCAAAGAAGCCGAACCCCACAACGCAACAAATTCAATGGCCCATTAACTTCGAACTCATTAGAAATATTCTAATCCGTTGATTCACTAGCGCAAATATGAAAATTTAATCCACCAATCCATTAGATCCAAATAATAAGTATCTACCGTATTTCTAATTAGTTGATATGCTGCATAATTTTATCAATTTATTATCAAAAAGTTATCTCCAAATAGATTTTATAATAAGCTTTACGAATAAAATTTTCTCGAATATAAGTCATAAAATTATTGAAATCCAAATTTTAAGCTCAAGTATAAAATTTGTAACTAAACCGGCACTAAAATAGTTAAATAATTAGGGTATAATTTTATCAATTTATGATAGAAAATTTATCTTCAGATAGATTTTATAATTTCACCCAAAAATAAGCTTTACAAATAAAATTTCTCATATATAACACACCAAGTATTTCAAGCCAAAATTTTATGCCCCAGTGTAAAATTTTGAGCCTAAACCGTCATTAAAATAGTCAAATAATTATCGTAACTAATTACACAATTTATTCTCATAAGATTATAAAATTGGAAGCACAGGAGATATTACATGTCAACCATCAAATGAAACTGGCTACTACAGGCATCAATGCCCGATTATTGGAGATGAGGATAGAAGAAGTTTTGTCGAGTAACTAATGGTGGTTGCTGGAATTATTGCCAATCGGAGATCAAGATACATATAACTTCAGATTAATTTAAATGGATGGCCCAGATTAAAAAATATAACTTCAGATTTGGACCATCGGTTAATGGGTGGGCCTGATACGTCCAAATAACAAATTAAAAAAATAGAACTTTTGATCTGGACTGTCAGCTCAACGGACAGCCCAGATCGGTTCAAATATATAATTTAACAAAAAAACATACACGAAATCTGGCCTAATTTTACAGCAGTAACCTACCTCGCCAAGTTATGAATCATGAAAATTTTACTTAACTTCAAACCCAATACGCACGAGAGGCTTGAAAGAGCGAGAGGATTAGGAATTAGGGTGTGAGAAGTGAGCGAGCAGACTAGATAAATATGAACAAAAAAGGGAGCATATATTCAAAATAACAACAAAACTTGGTTACCTGCTATTCGACCTCACGGAATGTCATAATCAAAAGAGAGATCCGGGAAAGAAAGGTTGTTGGTGAGCAGCCACGACAGTTCCCAGATCGTCTGCCGTCCGGAGGGGTTAAATCTGCAGATGAGGGCAGCAGCGAGAGGCTTGTGAGAGCTTGAGGATTAGGAATTAGGGTTTGAGAAAGTAAGACAGGGAACAGATGAGGCCTCTGATATACGTATTTTTTTTTTAATTTCGAAGTTTAATATGGGCCGTCCATGTATCCCGTAATCGACGGCCCAAATTTTCAACATATAACTTCAGATCTGGGCCGTCGGTTAATGGACGGCTCAGATCCGTCCGAATAACTAATTAAAAACCAAAACAATTGATATGGGCCGTCGATTATCGGACGGCAGATCCGTTCACATAAATTATTTAAAAAGATGAAACACATACAAAACCATGAAAATTTTACGGATAAAATCGACGCCCCAGGGCGGAAAAGTGGTAATTAAAAAATATAATTTTAAATTTAGGCCGTTTAATGGACGGCTCGGATCCAACCAAAGAACTAATTGAAAAAACAGAACTTTTGATCTAGGTCATCGGTTATCAAACGGTGCTAACCTTTGGATCAAATAGGAATGTCACCAATGCTTATCCGAACTACGAGACGCAAATCATTCCCAGGAGAGCTCCAAATCTCTGCAGCGACTTAAAAAGCTTCATATTCGCATGGGAAAGGGGCAACCCCTTGAAAGGACAAGTGCCAGCGCATCTCGAGGAAGGGTCACGCAGGCAGCTAGCCGGACCATCATGGACATGTCAGGACCCAACTTTGGGCCACCACCAAGCATGAGGGCTAGTACTGGGAAAAACTCACAAGCAGACCAGGAGAAGCAAGCCGCAGTTTAAGGGGAGACAGCCCACTCAAGTGGCAAGCCAAGAATCCCTCTGGAACACAACAGGCCCAAAAGCTTGGCCCACAAGGCGTCTCAAAGCGGCAGCCAATCCACGCGTCAATGTGGCTTGTTGAGGTGGCTGCAGACGGCAAAGGTCGGCCCAGAAGCATGCTGACCAATGAGAAGGTCAACGTGCAGCACACGCCGACCTCCCAGTCGCTCAGCCAATCCGAGTGCAAACACAAGACCAAACATGGTCAACATCCCATGGCGGTTTCCGCGCCACCATAAGGTAACAACTGACACAACTGGCTTCAAGCCAGCGATTAGCGACAGGCAAATCCCTGCTTACCATGTGTCGGAGGTTTCCGCGCCAAAGGTCGAAGACCTAGGAGCCAACAAGTATCTCTCCCTTCCACGGGAAGAAAGGAGGGATCTCTCAAACATCAACATCTCAGTCCACCCTTGAATTCTAAAGCCTCAATCGAGCAAACCTGAGTAGGCTACTCCCTGCCGTGCACTAAGCGAAACTTAGCCACCCCAATTCGCTCAACAAATTTAGCATTCACACATCCTCGCCTCTTGTTTGAAGTTTGTGCAGTGCAGGGACAAGGTTGAGCAGAACGGAGACCGGACCAGTTTAAGATCCGACGCAGACGCAAACCCAAAGGCTCCAAAATCCACCGAAGAAGCCGAACCCCACAATGCAACAAATTCAATGGCCCATTAACTTCTAAATCATTAGAAATATTCTCATCAGTTGATTCACTAGCGCAAATAAGAAAATTTAATCCACCAATCCATAAATTTTAACTCATTAGAACCAAATAATAAATATCAACCATATTTCTAATTAGTTGATATGCTGCATAATTTTATCAATTTATTATCAAAAGGTTATCTCCAAATAGATTTTATAATAAGCTTTACGGATAAAATTTTCTCAAATATAAGTCATAAAATTATTCAAGTCCAAATTTTAAGCTCAAGTGTAAAATTTGTAACTAAACCGGCACTAACATAGTTAAATAATTACCGTACAATTTCATCAATTCATTATAAAAAATTTATCTTCAAATAGATTTTATAATTTCATCCAAAAATAAACTTTACAAATAAATTTCTCATATATAACACACTAAGTATTTCAAGCCAAAATTTTATGCCCCAGTGTAAAATTTTGAGCCTAAACCGCCATTAAAATAGTCAAATAATTATCGTAACTAATCACAAAATTTATTCTCATAAGATCATAAGATTGGAAGCACCCGAGACATTACATGTCAACCATCAAATGAAACTGGCTACCACTGGCATAAATGCCCGAATATTGGAGATCAGGACAGAAGAAATTTTGTCAAGTAACTAATGGTGGTGGCTGGAATTATTGCCAATCGGAGATCAAGATACATATAACTTCAGATTAATTTAAATGGATTTAAATGGCCCAGATTAAAAAATATAACTTCAGATTTGGACCATCGACTAATGGGTGGCCCTGATACAACCAAATAACAAATTAAAAAAATAGAAGTTTAGATCTGGACCGTCAGCTCAACGGACAGCCCAGATCGGTTCAAATATATAATTTAACAAAAAAACATACACGAAATCTGGCCTAATTTTACAGCAGTATCCTACCTCGCCTAGTTATGAATCATGAAAATTTTACTTAACTACAAACCCAATACGGAGAGAGAGGCGACGGGGAGAGGCTTGAGAGAGCGAGAGGATTAGGAATTAGGGTGTGAGAAGTGAGCGAGAAGACCAGATAAATATGAACAAAAAAGGGAGCATATATTCAAAATAACAACAAAACTTCGTTACCTGCTATTCGACCTCACGGAATGTCGTAATCAAAAGAGAGATCCGGGAAAGAAAGGTTGTTGGTGAGCAGCCACGACGGTTCCCCGATCGTCTGCCGTCTGGAGGGGTTAAATCTGCAGATAGAGGCAACAGCGAGAGGCTTGTGAGAGCTTGAGGATTAGGAATTAGGGTTTGAGAAAGTAAGACTGGGAACAGACGAGGCCTCTGATATACGTATTTTTTTTTTAATTTCGAAGTTTAATATGGGCCGTCCATGAATTCGGTAATCGACGGCCCAAATTTTCAAAATATAACATCAGATCTGGGACGTCGGTTAATGGACGGCTCAGATCCGTCCGAATAACTAATTAAAAACCAAAACAATTGATATGGGCCGTCGATTATCGGACAGCAGATCGGTTCACATAAATTATTTAAAAAGATGAAACACATATGAAACCATGAAAGTTTTACGGATAAAATCGACAGCCCAGGGCGGAAAAGTGGTATCCTACTTCGACTAATTTTAGTGACGTTAAGTAAAATCATGAAAACAATTAATATCAAATCCCATTTGGCAGAGAGAGGCCATGACAAGAAGCTTCAGAGAGTGAGAGGATTAGGGATTAGGGTTTGATACGAGAGAGAGAGAGAGTGGACGAGATACATATGAAAAAAAGAAAGGAAGCATATATTAAAAATAACAACAAAACTTAGTTACTAACAACAAAACTTAGTTACCTGCTATTCGACCTCGTTGAATGTCGTAACCAAAAGTGAGATCCGGAGAGAGAAAGGTTGTTGGTGAGCAGCGGCGACGGTTCCCTGGTCCTCTACCGTCCGGAGGAGTGAGATCCACGGAGCGAGGCGACAGCGAAAGGCTTCTGAAAGTGAGAGGATTAGGGTCTGAGAAAGTTCTCTGCTATTCGCGTGCCCAAAATGAAAAAGAAATCACCGAATATTCCAGAACAACAACGAAATGGTCGATTGAATAAACGAGGAAACGAGAAAGGACGACGGCGGCTAATTAAATGAAAAATAAAGAGAAGAAGAGGAAGAAGAAAAATCATGAAAACAATTAATATCAAATCCCATTTGGCAGACAGAGGCCATGACGAGAGGCTTCAGAGAGTGAGAGGATTAGGGATTAGGGTTTGATAAGAGAGAGAGAGAGTGGACGAGATACATATGAAAAAAAGAAAGGAAGCATATATTAAAAATAACAACAAAACTTAGTTACCTGCTATTCGACCTCGTTGAATGTCGTAACCAAAAGTGAGATCCGGGGAGAGAAAGGTTGTTGGTGAGCAGCGGCGACGGTTCCCTGGTCCTCTGCCGTCCGGAGGAGTGAGATCCACAGAGAGAGGCGACAGCGAAAGGCTTCTGAAAGTGAGAGGATTAGAGAGGGATTAGGGTTTGAGAAAGTTCTCTGCTATTCGCGTGCCCAAAATGAAAAAGAAATCACCAATATTCAAGAACAACAAAGAAATGGTCGATTGAATAAACGAGGAAACGAGAAAGGACGACGGCGGCTGATTAAATGAAAAATAAAGAGAAGAAGAGGAAGAAGAACGAGGCGGCGAAGTGCGAGAGAGAGAGAGGGAAGAGGTAGCGGAAATCAGGGAGAGGAAAGACGCTTCCAGAGACGGAGAGACCGAAAGAAAAAATAAAAAGGGGAAGAAAGATCTGGAGACGCGGGAGAGAGGGATCCGGGGGGCGTCCGCCGCCCCTGGGGCGGAGGACCGTCCTCCGCCAAATCTGGGCCGTCGGATTCAAATCCGACGGCCCACGCGTTTTATAGCTGAGATATAACGTGGGCCGTCCGATTTTAAATTTAATCGGACGACGGAGATTAAATATTGCCTGGCAAGATCTTGGCCCTCCATTCCATCAAATCTGACGGCCCAAAATTTCTTTCACAGTAACCCTAATATTTTGAACTGAAACAAAAAACGACCGCCATTTTCATTTTCTGTTCTCCTCTCCTCTGCACAGTAACCCTCTTACTCCTCTGCTCTCCTCTCCTCTCCATCAATCTGTTCTCCGGTAACCTTAATCTGGACGCTTGAGAGAGAGAGACAGGGACGACGAGAGAGAACCATGGCTGAAGATAAGATTCACTGCACTGCTGGTCTTCTCTCATCAAGTGTCGGAGCCATGGCCGAAGCTTCCGAAAGATTCTACGGCATTCTACGGCTGGCCTTCTCTGATTTGTGTTGAAATTTCAATTAAGCAAATGATGCTCTTTGTTTTTAGATATTGCATCTGCTTTTAAATCTTCTTCACTTTACGATTTTTCTCTATAGAATCTGGCCTTTGATTATATAAATATTTATCTTGAAATGTGTGGATGTTTTCGTTCTCAATGCTGGGTTCTTGTCTCTGGTAGCTTGACTGGTCTGCAACTCTTAGATTGCTGCTGATATATGTGGAAGAGATGTCTTGATTGTATGTACTATTTCTATTCTTATTATTTCAATAATTAGGTTTGGTTGCATGTGAAAATGTGATTCCATGTTTCTATTTGTCTCAATAGTTTGGTGAATTTGAATATTTTAACTGCCATATTTTTTTTTCTCTGAGTGATTGTTCGTTCGTCTAAATTGTCTTCCGCAGAACTTGTCCCAAGCTAGAGGTAGTGGAAGGAGATTGCCCTCCTTAGAAAATGAGACAGTATCGAATTTTGAGTCCTGCAATGTACGAAGACCATCACTGATGCAGAAGAGTTCAGAGGGAGAAGTGAACAGTATGGCCGCGGTGTAAGGTGCTGGGGTGATGGCAGAAGAGTTCGGAGGGGAAGTGAACAGTACGGCCGCGGTAAGGTAGTGTGATTATGTGCATGCCATTGATAACCAGCAGCTGGAGCGCCAAAAACTCCTTTCTTTTTCTAATTTGAGAACTTTAGATTAAAGTAAATAAATGCAGTTTCTCAGTATCTTTATTAGCCTAAATCAATAAATTTGCATACATAGAAACATATGAGATCACTAAAATTAGCAAGGTGATCTCCAATCTGAGTTAAAGCCGGAATAGGTCATATAGTTCACAAGTATACTGTGACGTGTGAATTGCATTTCCAAATGTGACTGCAACTTTTTTCCAGTGACTAACATTGTTTTTGAGCTTTTCCACCAATTGCAAGGGATGTATAAGATTCATATGTGGAAATATTGAAAATCTATGCAGGCTCACAAAATCAATCATTTGGTGATTCCTACAAGAGATTATCTTTTCGCTCCATCGTTTGGTGACATATGCAAAGCTGTTGATTTCATTCATGGTAAATTTTAGTAATAGATTTTTTCTTAGCTGTTCTGTTAATTTTAGACAACCGGCAATAATAAATATACGATACCCCATATGGAGCTTAGTGCTTCTTGTCTTGGTGCTTGCCAACCATAATCATCTGACATTCTATCACCAAAAAAATCAATTAAAAATGCCCATGTGTTTCTATTCCTGTAGTTCAGGAGAACTCATGCAGTGACCATTTGATGTAATTTGGGTGGTAATTATTGATTTTCCTAACTGCTTGTTTTTATCTAAACTACATTTGGCTGTTTATCCTTATTGATTTTCCGTACCCAATCTTACGTGCCAATTTTTTACATTTCATTGTGAGATTGTTTCTCTGTATATTTTTTTCATGTAAACTACCTTGTAAATGTCCAGAAAGCATACCTATTGCACCATTAAGCATACCTCATGCATTTTGCCGTTGAGGTCACTGTGGATTTAAACCTAGAAAATAATTTCTCTGCTATGCAGAGTTCAATGTGTGTACATTTGATCCTCACCAAACTCTACAATGTGGGAGTTTCGTGCTATAGGCTTCCTTTTTAAGTATTTATGTCCATAGGAAGTTCAGTAACCTCCTANAAGCTCCAAAATTAAAAAAAAAAAACAAAAAAAAAACACGAATATCAGATGCTCACCGTCTCACTTTTTAAAACTCTAATCCCTAATCCTCTCACTCTCTCATACTTATAGCTGTCGCCGCTCTTTGCGAATCTCACTACCCCGGACGGCAGACGACCGGAGAACCGTCTCCGCTGCTCACTAGCAACATTTCTCTCCTCGGATCTCAGTTTCGGTTAGGATATCCAGTGAGGTCGAATAGAAGATAACAAGGTTTTGTTATTATTTTGAATATATTCTTCCCTTTTTTATTTGTTTATATGTACCTCGTTTGCTCTCTCTCTCTCACTTTCTCAAACACCAATCCCTAATCATCTCACTCCCTGACGCCTCTCGCCGTCGCCTCTCTCTGCGAAATGGGGTTTGGAGTTAAGTAAAATTTTCGTGATTTTACTTAACGTCGGTAAAATTAGTCGAAGCGGGATCCTCTTTTCCGCCCAGGGCCGTTGGTTTCATCCGTAAAATTTTCATGATGATTTCGTGTGTTACTTCTTTTGAAATTATTTATTGGAACGGATCTGGTTGACGGACGGCCCAAATAAAATATTATGTTTTTTTAATTAGTTATTTGTACGGATCTGGGCCGTCCATTAACCGACGGCCCAGATCTAAAGTTATATTTTTTAATCTGGGCCGTCCATTTAAATTTTTGATCCGACGGGTCAAATTACGTGAAAACTTTGGGCCGTCGATTACGAGGCACGTGGACGGGCGAGATCAAACTTGGTAATTTAAAAAATTACCATTATCAGATGCCTCGACCGTCTTCTGTCTCACTTTCTCAAACCCTAATCCCTCTCTAATCCTCTCACTCTCACAAGCCTTTTGCCGTCGCCTCTCTCTGTGGATCTCACTCCTCCAGACGGCAGAGGACCAGGGTACCGTCGCAACCGCTCGCCAACAACCTTTCTCTCGCCGGATTTTACTTTTGTTTACGACATTCAACGAGGTCGAATAGCAGGTAACTGAGTTTTGTTGTTATTTTGAATATATGCTTCCTTTCTTTTTTTCATATGTATCTCGTCCACTCTCTCTCTCTCTCTCTCTCTCTCTCTTATCAAACCCTAATCACTAATCCTCTCACTCTCTCAAACCTCTCGTCATGGCCTATCTCTGCCAAATGGGGTTTGATGTTAATTATATTCATGATTTTACTTAACGTCCTAAAATTAGGCGAGGCGGGATCCCACTTTTCGCCCTGGGCCGTCGATTTCATCCGAAAAATTTTCATGATTTCGTATGTGTTTATTCTTTTTAAATAATTTATGTGAACGGATCTGCCCGTCCGTTAACCGACGGCCCAGATCAAATGTTTTGTTTTTTAATTTGTTATTCGGACGGATCTGAGCCGTCCATTAAAACCGACGGCCAGATCTGAAGTTATATTTTGAAATCTATTTGGAGATTAATTTTTATAATAAATTGAAAAAATTATACAGCATATCGATTATTTAGAAATAGGGTAGATTTTCATTATTTGGACCTAATGAGTTAGAATATTGGAATATTTGGATTGATGGATTAAATATAGATATTTGGGCTAGTGGATTAAGCTTAGAGAAATTAAGTGGCCATTGGATTGATAAACCAATCGGTGGAACCATTATATATCTGAATTAGGCAGGCTCTAATAATAATAATAATAATAATAGCAATAATAAGGGAGAAAATTGTCTCCCAAATTCGGAACGAAATCAAACCTACATGGCTTCCGTCCTTTATTAAAGTTGGGAGAAAGGGGAAAGGGAAAATCCGGAAGAACGGGGATGGTATTTGTTTAATTATACTTTTATGTACGTAAAAGTGTAGGATGTAAAATATGTGTATATGTGTGGGTATGTATGTGTAACATGTTAGTGTTTTGACTTGATTTTATTTAATTATCAATTTAACTGGATTAAAAATGTCATTGTAAAATTAATACTTAATAATAATAAATATTAAATAATGTTAATAATA
>JAODPA010072236.1:15712-30449 GCA_025585075.1 Nepenthes mirabilis
TCTCTCTCTCTCTCTCTCTCTCCTCTTCCAGTCTACCGGTTGGTCCTCCCCTTTTTATTTTATATCTCTCTCTCCCTCTCTTTCGGTGAGATGATATTAATGGCCCAGATTTCATATATATATATATATGAAAATTGTCAAAATTTTCACATATTGCATTATCATAGATGGTCTTTAAATTTATTCGATTATAAAACATATAGCTAAAAAGAGAGTAGCATGAGGAGGCGGGCGGCAAAAACGTTGAGCAATGAGTACTCGGTGATGTCCTCAATCATGTATTCAGCTTAAGTGTGGGAATGCTTTTGATTTTAGTCTAAGATGCTTGCATAGGTACATGTTTTGTGGTCTCTTCCCACACCCGGTGAACTGGGTGCCCTTTTGTTAACGGATAAGGAGGGTATTGTCCATGAAATTATGAATATCATTTTTAGATTATGTGAAGTTAGATCTCATCAAATTGTTCCAATAAAAACTTGGAGATTAGAGTGACTGCATGTCTATATTTGACTCTATTGGATCCTAAAGCTTTTTGAATTCGAGGAGAAATAATGAACTCAGTAAAAGAGGTATTCTTCCTAACATGCGACTAAGATTATCATTGTCAGACACAGTAGAGTAGAAGAATAGAGTTCAAGATGAGATAATTTTTAGGAAAAAACTACCTGATGGTTATCACTTGGTGTCAAAAAAGTTTAGTCTTCTGAAGAAGAAGAAGAAGAAGAAGAAGAAAAGTGTGAAGGTTCTGAATTAACCAACTGCCACTAGGCCTCCATACTCATTATTGATCAATCTTATATACTTGTAGTATGACAGAAGATAAAGATTACAGATATGAAAATGGAAACTTATGCTGACAGATGACTGGTACTTTTAGCAAATTGTCTCCGTACCTATGATCTTACTTTCTGCCTCATATTCGAAAGTGATGCTTCCTCAGCACAAAAGAAGCAAAACTATGTGACATGTCACCTTTTATCACAGCACAATCTCGGGCATATGAAAGCATGAGGACACGAGAAAAAGCATTGGGTGGAAGATGAAGCAAACTCCTTTTAACTCAAAATAGGGAAAGATATAGACAGACGGGATCTATACGTTTGTTATGGTTTTGGTTTAGAATTATCCATAAGATTATTTTGATTATATATTCATTTTGATTACCACAACTTGTGACAGCTATGCTAGGGTAATCTTTCTTGATGTTATATAGACATTAGCTCTTCCTTTTTTAATGTGTTTTTTGATTTTGTGCAGGAGGAATGGATGACCAAAATATGTGGTTAGCAGGTTATATTCAGGAATGCGTAAGTTGCTTGCCTTCTCTTTCCACTGGTTATTCCATCTACCAGGTCCCAGAAAAGCTTCGAAGCTTGAATGAAACAGCCTATAGACCTTTGGTAGTTTCGATTGGTCCTTTTTATTACAATGACGAAAGGTTACGTCCCATGGAGGAGTTCAAACTAAGGTACCTCTATACTTTTATGAACCAGTTGCCTAATATTGAAAGACTGAAGAATTACATTGAAATAATTAGAGGAAAGGAAGCAGAGATACGTCAATATTATCTGCAAAAGTTTGAGCTTAATAGCAATGAATTCACCAAAATGGTAATCCTGGATAGTGTGTTTATAATAGAGCTCTTCCGGAGGTTGTATGACTCGACACTCGTGGCAGAAAATGATCCATTGGTTTACAAACCGCGGATGATAGATGACGTCCACCGCGATTTGCAGGTACTAGAAAATCAATTGCCGATTTTCATTATAGAATTTTTGTACAACTCTGCATTTGAATCGGATGACGGAAATGTCCCCTCGTTTTCCACTATTACCTGTAAATTCTTTAACGTAGAGGAAGTAGAAGTAGGTGATTTCAAGCATTTCGTTGATCTGTTGAGAACTTGCCATCTGCCTTCATCACTCCGGTCAAGTCCTAATAACAGAACTGAGTTCTGTTCTACCGTTACTGCAACGTGTCTTAACAATGTTGGAGTCAAATTCGTGCCATGCAAGGGTAAATCCTTACTGGACATAGAATTTGATCGAGGGTCCTTGAAAATGAGACCACTATACCTGGCTGATTGGACCGAATCTTTCTTCCGGAACCTTTTGGCATTCGAGCAGTCTCACTATGTCCTCGACTCTTACATAATCGACTACATCACCTTCCTAGGTGACCTGATCAAAACTCCGAATGATGTTGAGATTTTAGTTCGGTATGGCATTTTGAAGAATATGCTGGGAAGCACCAAAGAAGCTTCAAAGTTCTTCAACACTATTGGCAAGCATGTCAAGTTCCTAACTTCCAGATACTATTACTCTGATGTCTGCATGAAACTAGACAAATTCTATAATGACCGTTGGAACCGGAATAAAGCCATTTTGAAGCAGAATTATTTCCCACATCCATGGGCAGCTGCTGCCGTCATCTATGCGATCCTGATTCTCATTCTTGGCATCATGCAAACAGCAACCGGTGTCATCTCAATCATAAAAGCTTGTGGAGCAAACATTCATGATGAAAATTAAAGCCTTTGTACTCCAACTACGGCCAAGTTTTTTTCTGGAATTTTTTTCTCCTGTACATTCATGATGAATTTTTTTCTGGAATTCATGATCTTCGGCTTTGAAAGTCTCGGAAAGCTGAGCAACATCAACATTTTTAATGATTTTACGTTGAATTGGGGCACAGTGAATTTGCACAATTGTAATTAGAAAATTTTTAGTTGACATTTTGAAATTTTGAAGTTAGGAATTTTATGGTTCCATTGCAAATTTTGGAGGGTAATATAAACAGAGCTTGAACTCTGTTTGGTCTCAGTATGCTATTATACACAGGAAATAATAAATATACGATACCCCATATGGAGCTTAGTGCTTCTTGTCTTGGTGCTTGCCAACCATAATCATCTGACATTCTATCACCAAAAAAATAAATTAAAAATGCCCATGTGTTTCCATTCCTGTAGTTCAGGAGAGATCATGCAGTGACCATTTGATGTAATTTGGGTAGTAATTATTGATTCTCCTAACTGCTTGTTTTTATCTAAACTACATTTGGCTGTTTATCCTTGTTGATTTTCCCACCCCAATCTTACGTGCCTATTTTTTACATTTCATTGTGAGATTGTTTCTCTGTATATTTTTTTCATGTAAACTACCTTGTAAATGTCCAGAATGCATACCTATTGCACCATTAAGCATACCTCATGCATTTTGCCTTTGAGGTCACTGTGGATTTAAACCTAGAAAATAATTTCTCTGCTATGCAGAGTTCAATGTGTGTACATTTGATCCTCACCAAACTCTACAATGTGGGAGTTTCGTGCTATAGGCTTCCTTTTTAAGTATTTATGTCCATAGGAAGTTCAGTAACCTCCTAGNATGCGTTTGTTCTAACATTTAAAAAATAAAAATAAAAGGAAATCTGGGCCGTCGGTTTGATCCGACGGCCCAAAATGACAAAGCTGGGACCCGATCCATGTAAACCTAAGGGTTTGTTGGCACTTCAGAGTAGAGTGAGAGGGAGAGATGAACGGCCAGCGAATAACCCTCTTTTGATTATTCGAAATCCACCGACTTTATCCATCCACCCTTGTCGTTGCCTGCCTATCTCGGCTTATTCTCTCTTCTTTATCGATTCGATTCCAGGGTCCACCCAAGCTTATCTCTCTCTCTCTCTCTCTGCCCATATTGCTATGATGAAATCCCCTACTTTCGTCTAGTAATCAAGCTTTATCTTCAATCTATCCCTATTTTCTCTATCGTATCTTCGAATTGCTGCCGAAATAGATGTACTTGTCGCGTGATCCCAGCTGTTATTTGAATTTGTTTTCGGGTTCTGGATATCTCTGGCAGTCCATCGGTGTTGGCGGTTAGTCCTTCGAATTGTGTCGAAGATTACCTCTCCGATGGAAATGGTGGGTGATAAGCGTTGTTGTTTTTAGGGTTTTGGATTTTGATTGAGAGGTAGTATTCTTTTTATGAATACTTTTTTCAATTGATGAGGTGGTAATGTATGCAATCAACTGTTGTGCAAATCGTGGGGTTCATATGTGATCTGTAGTTCTTCAGGGTTTTTGTATTGATTTGGAGGGCTGGAGGTTACAAATCGCTAGTTCAGAGGCATGCATATCGAGGAGTTGAAGTTACATCGTGAGGTGAAGAACGGGGAGGATCAATTATCTGTTGATATTTCTGGCGGCAGCAATAGTATTGTCGTCTCGGATGCTAAACAGGTTTTGGTTGGGGTGGGTGCTCGCATGCTCTTCTATCCGACACTTATTTACAATGTTGTTAGGAACAAGATTCAATCAGAGTTTCGTTGGTGGGATAGGGTTGATCAGGTAAATTATTATCGTTGCATTTGTACTGTTGAGCATATGATTTTGTTTTTGGACTGTTGTAATTTCAAGATTCTTTTTCAATTGATATATTTCAGGTTTTGTTTCCCATGCTTCAATTTTTTGGTCTAGGATTCACCTTCAAGCTCACACAATTCCATTATGGCTTTTGTCATGAATGATGATGCTATTATTTATTCTCTCTTTGAGGTTATGTATGATGTGACTAAATAATGAAAACAACCTTTTTATAGAGAAGGTTTAAGGCTCACTCCTTAAACCTCAAAATTCTAGGTGCATTGGAACACCCTTTGTGTTTAGAGGACTGGTGCTTGTTGATTTAAAAATGCTAAAAGGCTTTTGCCTTTGGCAACTTTAATTTTTCCTTTATCTGTTTGGATGTCACTGCTTGACTGCATTGCAGACTTAAGTTAGATCAAATACACTCTTGTGATGCTTTGGAAGCTCTTGAAGTTATGAATGTCGAAAGCCTTTCCTTTCAAGTCACTTCCTATTCACATACATGGAACATATTATGTGGAGGAGATTGATGTAGAAACTGTTGGCTAATTAGTCTCCTCATCAAATATGGTGGCCAATGATTTCCATGAGAGTTGTTATATTTCAATGATGTGAGTAGTGCTGAGAGTGCATCTGGATAATAAATATGCACTGGGTAAACTTACAAATATGGTGGCTCACTACTGCTTTTGTTCCTTTCGAACTCCAAATAATAATCATAAAATAGTTGTGAACTTACAAATGATGAAGTCAGCAATGGTTATTTAAAGAAGTAAATAATATTGAGAGGGCCTCCAAAGGAAAGATAGACATTAATATTGGACAGAGGAGGACCAAATTTTCTATCTTTACATCCACCTCGGTGAATTATAGTTCCAACTTTGCTGTTCTGGTAAATGTGAAATTGGATGAAAGAAGAGTATATATTGTGGAAATGTGAACATATTGAGGAATTAACATCTAGCTCTATTTTGTGTTCTTTAACTTCCCCAACATGCCGTGCTGGCTGTCTGACAGAGATGATTGGATGGGATCATCCTCTTCTTTTGGTGCAGAGTATTGTTCTTAAACTCTGTTCTGTGCTGTTTCTGGTTGGTTTATTACTTTTATTAGCAAATTATCTGAAGTATGTATATTTCGAGGCTGAAATAACGACGTTACTTCCTTTAAATGTTTCTGTTAGTTTCGAATTTGCAACTTGTAGTGTTTGTTATAGTTGCCATTATTCAATCAAAGATCATTGTATTTTGTTTCAGTGTATTGTTTTCTATTCGTGCAGGATTGGAATTTAGTGAAGCTAGAATTTGGAAATTCTTTTGGTGGCATTTTACCCATATTCTCGTGTTGCTATTGTCCATTTATGAGAGGTTTTAAATGGAATGTCATGCTTATGGCATCTGAATTCATCTATTTGCATTTTGCAGTAGAAATCATCTGTATTTTCATGACCATGTTTTAATATGGGACGACCAGTGCCCTGGAATAGGATTGATTGTGACTTGCAAGTATTGCTATGAGCTCCTGGGAGGTTCTTGTAGGCATTAGCATGACAGTTTCCTTCTTAAGTTTGTTGATGACCCATGTTTGCAAGTGTACCCATGTTTCCATCATCTGAGTTCTTGAACTCCTCTTAGTGCTAAGACTGATGGCTTCATTGATGATGCTGGTAAACATTCCTTTTGTGAAAATATTTTACTATTCATCACTTGTCTAATTGATTCATCTGGAATGTATTATGATAGATTTTTTTTTTTACTGATGCCTAGCTTGCTAGCCTCTTCCTCTATTCTTTCATATCATGTTGTCTTTGTCCCTGGTTTTTCTTTTTCCCTTTCATTATGGTTCGTTGCTTTTTAAAGCGGTTTCAGAGTATTTGACATTAGTCATTTGTGTTTTGTTATGGTTTTATCATGGTTTTTGCCCCCTATCAACAATGGATGTATATCATCTGAAATCTGCCATTTTTTGGTGTCGTACTATTGTTTCCTTGTATCAGTTTTTGTTGTTAGGTGCCGTACCATTCCCTGCTGATGTTCCTCGTTTAAAGAAGCTTGGAGTTGGTGGTGTGGTGACCCTGAATGAGCCATATGAAACTCTGGTGCCAACAACTCTATATCATGTGAGGGCACATAATTTGTTAATTTATTTTAGCTTAGGTATGCAAGTGGCTTTATATTCTAATTGGTGAATTGATTTGGCCATGAAATTTGGGCATTTAAAATTAGACACAATAGAGAAAATGCTATTATGAGCAATTGGGCATCTAAAAGGTAGTGTGATTATGTGCATGCCGTTGATAACCAGCAGCTGGAGTGCCAAAAACTCCTTTCTTTTTCTAATTTGAGAACTTTAGATTAAGGTAAATAAATGCAGTTTCTCATTATCTTTATGAGCTTAAATCAATAAATTTGCATACGTAGCAACATATGAGATCACTAAAATTAGTAAGGTGATCTCCAATCTGAGTTAAAGCTGGAATAGGTCATATAGTTCACAAGTAGACTGTGACGTGTGAATTGCATATCCAAATGTGACTGCAGCTTTTTTCCCGTGACTAACATTGTTTTTGAGCTTTTCCACCAATTGCAAGGGATGTATAAGATTCATATATGGAAATATTGAAAATCTATGCAGGCTCACAAAATCAATCATTTGGTGATTCCTACAAGAGATTATCTTTTCGCTCCATCGTTTGGTGACATATGCAAAGCTGTTGATTTCATTCATGGTAAATTTTAGTAATAGATTTTGTCTTAGCTGCTCTGTTAATTTTAGACGACCGACAATAATAAATACACGATACCCATATGGAGCTTAGTGCTTCTTGTCTTGGTGCTTGCCAACCATAATCATCTGACATTCTATCACCAAAAAAATCAATTAAGGATACCGATGTGTTTCCATTCCAGTAGTTCAGGAGAACTCATGCAATGACCATTTGATGTAATTCGGGTAGTATCCTTATTGATTTTCCTAACTGCTTGTTTTTATCTAAACTACATTTGGCTGTTTATCCTTATTGATTTTCCCAACCCAATCTAACATGCCAATTTTTTACATTTCATTGTGAGATTGTTTCTCTGTATATTTTTTTCATGTAAACTACCTTGTAAATGTCCAGAAAGCATACCTATTGCACCATGACATTTAACTTTCTGAGTATTGTTGTCCATTAATAGTGAGCTTTAATCAAATATAAGGTTGCTGCATTTTGCCTTTGAGGTTATGTGGATTTATACCACGAAAATAATTTCTCTGCTATGCAGAGTTCAATGTGTGTACATTTGATCCTCACCAAACCCTACAATGTGGGAGTTTCGTGCAATAGGCTTCCTTTTTAAGTATTTATGTCCATAGGAAGTTCAGTATCCTCCTAGAACAGAAGAACTTTCAATTGGATTTTGGTTTTATTTTCAGAGCTCCTCCAATCATGTTAATTTTTGATGCTTTGGTTGCATGTTAGTTTTCCAGGCAACTGAACTGACCAAGAATAATTGTTTTCATGTTTTGTATGAAAGCCCTCGACATGTTTTATTAGCACCTCCCTTGTATTATATATCATCATATGATGTTATGGGACTGCTGGTACAATCGATTTGCAACATTCTTCTTGAGATACCATTAAGTTAAAATCTGGAATCTTTTGTTTCTACCCAAGGGTGTTTCTCTATGGTGTTTGGTGCTTATTGGTCAGCAAACACCTCATGGCATTTGACCCACATGGTCAATTAGGTGATACTCATGCGCCTCAATTAGTCTCAGTTGAAGATTTTGTTTCGCAACTTACAATTATAAATGCATGATGGCTTCTAAGTTGTTCCTTAGGATTGTTGGGCATAGTTGTATTATAAATTTTTAGCTTCTCTGTTTTCTTACTATGGGAAAACCCCATGCTCTGTTATTGCATATAATTGTAAAATAGGAGGAAATTTGACATTCCCTTAAATTGTGATGTTTGAAGAGAATGAATCTTGTGGGAAAACAACATACGTACATTGTAAGGCTGGTCGGGGACGCAGCACAACTGTAGTTCTCTGTTACCTGGTACTCAGCTGCTGAAATTTTGTTTCCCGTTTTGTTTTTTTTTCTTAATATTTTCAGAGCTAATTCGAAGATTGTTCCTTTGTTTGGCAGGTGGAACACAAACATATGACTCCTGATGCTGCTTATGAGTATGTCAGGTCGATAAGGCCCAGGGTTTTGTTAGCCTCTTCCCAGTGGCAGGTCACATCCATGTATAATATTTTCATTTTATCTTATGATGATGCAAACTTCTTGGAGAAGGGATTTTATATTTGAAGTTAAACCTCAAATGAAATCTCACCTGGTTTTTCTTAACTAGAGTTGTCTCCTCGTTTATTCATTTTGAAAACCCATATTCACATCTATGAAAATATTGATATCAGCCATAGCTATATCAAGTGATACACATCAATATCAGATATATTAAATACAAAATTGTTTTTGTGAATTAGAACCCAAGGATCAATATTGGCCAATATATTGATAAATATTGTGTTCATTCATCAATATATTGCGATTTGTCACGGTATTGGGGGCCTAATAGTAATATATTTTGGCTGATTGTTTTGCATATTGACTGATATTTTATTCTGTGCATATTTAATTAGCTTTGTAGCTATAGTTCATATTTGGTGAACAAATTTGCAGGCTGTTCAAGATTACTACTGCATCAAGGTGAAGAAAACTGGATTTCTTGGCTGCACTAGGACCATGAGCAAAATCCCTAGCTTATCATCATTAAGGAACAGGGAGGTGTCATTATTTGACGATGGCTCTGTGGTGATGGTAACAAAGTCAGACCTTGATGGGTACGATGGGAGCCGTGATTCCGGTTTAATAGGCAAAAGGATGTTAGCCGAGGTGAGCTTGGCTTGCAAGGTTCAATTCGCTAGTCAGGCTGCTATTGTGAGAATTTCAAGCCTCTGGATTCGAAGCCATCTAGGCCAGAAAGCGTCAAGGAAGCTGCTCCCCAGCACCATGGGACCTGATCAGATTGTGGACATCAGCACCCAGGGCTATTAGGGTCTCAGTTGATGTTTCATTTTCATCACCTCAGTTTGCTTCTCAGAATGTGAGTGTTGGCATAACGGCAGAGTTGTTGCCGTTTGATCTGAAGTTCATGAATTTGAGTCATTAAAACGGCCTCTTACATAATGAGATATAAGGCTGTATATAATACATTCAAAATTAGCCTGACTTTTCTCTAATCCTGCATAGAGCGGGAGTTTTATACAATGGGTGATCTTTTTTTTTTCAGTTTTGTGCTTCTAGTTGATGAGACGGTTGCAACCGAACGAGTGAATCAAGTTTGTTTTTGGTTTTTCTTTTCAACTTGTCTTATTTAAAGATTTTTAGTTTGGTGGGTTTTAGAGGAAAAGTCGTGCAGGCAATTTGTGCACATGAGAATGCAGTTGTTAGTAATTGAGTGCATGGATTGAACAGCCAAAAGTTTTCCCTTCTCTGCTATTAGACGGGTGGACACTCGGCGACCTTTGGCTGAGCAGAATATGCTAAGCAAGGTGATAATAATAATAATAATAATAACAACAACAGACTTGTTGGTTCCAACACAAAGGCCCATAAAGATTCCAAGCCCAATCCACGGAGCAACAACCCATGCGGCATATCCAACCCAACGTCCTAAAATGGCCTACGTGGTAGCCTATGCTCGCAGCCATGGCCGTCGTCTGCGGCCCATTAATACGGCTGACGATCGATAGAGATGGCACAGGGGAAACAAACCAATGAGTAGAATGTTAGCGTTGTCGGTCGCAGCTCGCGCCGCTACCCACAGTTTTTCGGCCAATCCATCGCAAGAGGTAGGCCAAGCGTGGCTTGCGACGTCCGGCGGTCTGCCTGCCACAACTAGGTGATAACTGACATACCGACGATTGCCGTCAATGGTCAGCGGGTAACGAATTTCTGCAGGAGGGATTCTCGCGCCAAGGACTCCAAACAGAGGAGCCATAAATTCCCTCCTAGCTTACAGGAGAAAGGGGGGAAGTACACCTGAGGGAGATCGTCAGATGTCACCCCACTTGGCAGTAACAAGGGTGTCAGATGTCAGGTAATACCCCTCGGTGGAGAATGTTTTCATTTGGGAACCGATGGCTGCGACCAGCCTCGCCGTTTCCTTGACCTCCTCGTCAGACACTTCCTTGTGGAAGAACGGTGTGATCGGATCCCACTTTCAAGAAAGCTCTGAATCCGACGGCTCTTGCAGGAAGAAAAAATGACTATTCCAGTTCTTCATCGAGTCGGGGTTAGTCCCCCCAAACTGGAAACCGCTTCTCGGAGATATTGAGATCCAGCTATTTGCCTCTGAGAAACGAAAGATTACTTTCGCCACAATCGCATCAAAAGATACAAAATGAAGGCGAGCGAAGATGCACAAAGAAACCAAGTAGTGGAGAGTGTTCGGGTGACGTCTCGCCACCAGAACGCCCAAAGTTTCGACAAGGGTAGTCAGCTCGCACAGCATGAGATAGCGAAGCCCTCTTTTCAGATGATACTCATAAATAGTAACGAAGCCCTTTGGAGAGGTATGGGCCCTACCGTCCAAGCTAGGAGCCGGTACGATATGTTCAGAAGAATGCCATAATCGATCATTAGGGCAGCAATGGCACTCGTGATCAGAGCAGAGCCCGTATTATCTACCCCATGGCCACTCGATCTGGGAACTCGTAAAGATGAAGGAGATTCTTTCTTCTTAGCTATCTCGCTCACTTTGG
Source organism: Nepenthes mirabilis (assembly GCA_025585075.1). NCBI lineage: Eukaryota > Viridiplantae > Streptophyta > Magnoliopsida > Caryophyllales > Nepenthaceae > Nepenthes > Nepenthes mirabilis. The sequence goes on from JAODPA010072236.1 coordinate 26,834, forward strand.
AAAGAGTTACAGTCTCAAGTATGAAAAAGCACAAAGAGAAGGACTTCACATAGACGCCGCTTATATAGGCAACAAGGCGCCAACGCGCGGGAAAACTCAAGTGACGTCCTTACCTGAAAATTTGGCCATGTGCCCGTTCGATAGAAACGCCACAGTTTCCCAAGCATCGGGCAATCATGGCCCCTCGAACCGGCAATTAGTATCTCTTCAACCGCCTGACAAGATCTCGGTTGTCACACCCACATTTAATACGGGTATCCTGGTTGTCAGAAGCGGTGGCAAGGGAACAAAACCAACAAATAAAAAAAAACAAAAGAAGGAGGAACATGCAAATACGAGCAAACAGCACGGCCAAGTAAAAAGTTTTATTATGTATTTCACTAATAAGCTTTTTTACAACTTAAGACGGTCGACGACCACAGATTACAACTTGTCGCCCTCACTGGATCCTGGAGAGTTCGGAGCAGTGAATTCCCTTAGATGCGCACTAGTTTGGATGCCTGAGTTTCGAGAGTCCAGTATACTGATGTGAAAATCTGGCTCCTCCAGCCTGGCTAGCCTCCATTTGAGATGGATGCCGTCTTGGAACCTTCTTTCCAGTGCGGGAGCCACTTTCTCTAGCTTGAGCCTCGACCTCAACTCCGCCTCCAGCCGTGCATGCTCCTTTCCAGAGTGCATCCGAAATTGCTCGAACTCCTCCTGAATGGCCAAGATACGGCCTTGAGCTTGCATGTTAGCCTCAGCAAGCCTGGACACCCATGCCTCCGATTCGGACCACGCTCTCTCAACGTATGCGGCTCGAGCCCTCACCTGCTTGACCTCCTCGATCAGAACTTGCACCTTGGCCTCACAGCCCTCAACGGCCCGGGCTACCTGTTGGAGTGCGAGATCCACCCTCCTGGGCCTCTGGCCTTGCGAGGATGTGGACGCACCTTCCCTCTCAAAGCCTAGTGGGGCCCGTAAAAACCTCATCAATCCAACAACAGTGGCTTCTGAGCGACCGCCTCCTATGGTCATAGCAACAGGCACGGCGTCGTCACGAATCCACAAAGCACTTGTGTCGCTCACAAATTCTCCAGAAGATGACTCAGATTTTGATGAGGATGACGGTCTCTCTATAAAGAAGAAAGGGAAACAAGAATAGCCCTGCCTTACACTCTTAAAGCAACTAAAGGATGCGGAACTCTTGGAGGGAATCGTGGAGTTTAAATAGTCGGAAAACCTCCAAGGAGACGCTTCAAGAAGGAGCCAATCAGTTTCTCCCACGTGGCGTGTCCTTGAAGATTCGCGCATTTCCAAGATAGATTATTATAATGCGACGCCCCTAGATCTCTCGCACAGTTAATACATCGGGTAGCCAGACGGATGTGACATCCACCTGCAGCGTTTGAGCTTCCTGAGCCGCGGCCTCCAAGAGTCTCCACTTGCCGCGTCCTCCCGTCGACGGTTTGCACTAAGACTCAAGGGACAAGGCCAGCCAAAAGCCGACCACGAGCGCTTAAACACACTCAAACGTGCGGAACTAGGCGCGATGCCACGAAAGGGGCAAATTGCCTACGAAGTGTGATCCAAAGAAGCGGTCAGTGAGAGAAGTTGCATTTTACAAGACAGAAGAATAAAGACAAAGGACTAGTTCTTTTATTAATCAAGACTTTCTTTACGAAATACAAAATTTGCGACAACAACAGCATAAGAAAGAAGGATAAGATGCGGCATGGGGCATACGCCCCGAGCGAGCATCTCAGATGCTTGGCGAACGCGACCTACACAGGATCACCACGATCTTACCGCTGGTAACCCAACAAGCTAAAGCTCGCCAGCACCGGAGCAGCCAAGTTTTGGTCAACCGCCGCGGATGAGCCCAATGTTAACCGCAGAGGTAGAATCAACACTCGGCTCAGGAGCCTCCGGCCAGGATGCAGGAAAAGGACCTACTCTTCCCCCGCCGGAGCCCCACTTTCTACCTCCTCCCCAACTGGCGAGCGGTTTCAATTAACTAGAGACTATGTGCGATGTGCTACACGGGAGGCTAAGAGACCCATGAAAGCTCCTCTAGGATCCTCCTGCACACCACGAACCATTGCGGCTTGGGGGAAGGCACACGACGACAGCAGAGTGGCCGAGCCACCCCCATTAGCATAAGGAACCACCCACAGCGTGGTCCTGAGGACAGTTTTTAGTAGAAGCTCTGAATATCCAGCTGGTCCATCCGATTCCTTCACGGACTCTCGCCAGAGGTAGGACGAACCAAGGTTCTTGTATTGCTCCAATAGACATCAGCCAAGGGATGAGCCATGCTGGTCGAAGGTACCCCCTATTTATTGGCAATTTGGCGCCCTACTGTAAGTTAATTTGGCGCAAGCCCCGACGACCGTTTTTCATAGAGAAGGAAAAGCGCCTAGCCCACGGCAACCTCAGGCGTGCGAAACTTTCCTTTCCAGGCATCGAATCACTACAGCGTCAGAAAAGCCTACCCTGCGGCCTGGGGAAGGTGCAAAATTGAAAGACGACAAACATTGGCGCATCTCAAGGAAAACCGAGCGACCGCGAACTGGACCCAGAAAGACATGCTAGGCCTCGACCACAAGTCAGCCTAGATACAGGGGGCTAGTGTTGGGTCCAACGCGAAAGCCCACGAATATTCTAAGCCCAATCCATGGAGCAATGGCCCATGCGGCAGATCCATCCCAACGTCCCAAAAAGGCCTACGTGGCAGCCCGAGCTCGTAGCCAATGAGCGTTGCTTACGGCCCATTAATGCGGCTGACAGTCGACAAAGGTGGTGCAGAGGAAACGAACCAATGAGGAGAAGGTCAGCGCAACCAGTCGCGGCTCGTGCCACTGTCAACAATTCTCCGACTAATCCCATCGCAAGAGGTAGACCAAGCGTGGCTTGCAATATCCGTCGGTCTGCTTGCCACAGCTAGTCGACAACTGACAGACCGGCGATTGTTGTTAACGGTTAGCAGCCAACGAATCCCTACAGGAGGGATTCTTACGCCAATGACTCCAAATAGAGGAGCCATAAATTTCCTCCTCGTTTACAGGAGAAATGGGGAAAGTTCACTTGAGGGAGATTGATCGATCAACTCACTTGCAAGAGAACCAGAGCCTGGCACAGAGACATACGCTCCTGCATGTGCAAGCTCTCAAAAACATGCCCAACTCCCACTTTTCTCAAGCCTAATACGGGCCATTACAGTCAGCCACCTGCCGCGGTGCATTCCGGGAGCCAAACCTCTCAACATCCGCTCACCAATCTTCCATTCCTGCATCCACGCATTTACAGCATATTCCCGCGTACCTCTAAGCGTGTGCTTCCCTTTGGTCAGCAAACACCTCATGGCATTTGACCCACATGGTCAATTAGGTGATACTCCTGCGCCTCAATTAGTGTCAGCTGAAGATTTTGTTTTGCAACTTAATTATAAATGCATGATGGCTTCTAAGTTGTTCCTTAGGATTGTTGGGCATAGTTGTATCATAAATTTTTAGCTTCTCTGTTTTCTTAAATTTGACATTCCCTTAGATTTTGATCTTTGAAGAGAACGAATCTTGTGGCTGTCACTGTTGGTGAGAATGGAATTGTACTTGCAGCTCACAAGCCCCCAGTACGA
>JAODPA010072247.1:0-30442 GCA_025585075.1 Nepenthes mirabilis
TATTATCATCAAAAGCCGTCGTCAAAACCAAAGTTCTTTCAAATAAAAGATAAAAAGGTGAACATAAAAATTTTTCTTATCTTTATTCAAACCTGAGATGCATTCTAAAGATAAATAATTTCATAAATCCCAAAATGTCACGGAAACATTCTAACATTCATAAGCAGCGGAATCAATATTATAAGTTTCCTCAAACAAAATAAACAAAACTCCAAAAATCTGCTCCAGCCAGCTTAAACATTTAGCTACACCATAGGACTCTACTCAACTTCGTCATCCATAAGCTTGTCATCTGAAAATTTGCAATAGTGAGCTTACAAAGCCCAACAGGATATTCACATGCAGAAAACACAAGCATACATATAATCAAATTGTAAATCATAATATAGCATAAAAATCATCATATCGTTTCTTCTTGGTTCATATTCTTTTCATCATGTCTTCATCAAAATCATTTGAAATTCATATAATCTTTAGGGACCGGACGGGAGCAGACAACATCGAGGACGGGTTGTGTGCTACCCCACAACCTAAAGCCGTATCCCCTCATTATGCTCCCCGGGGCGGGTGGTAATGCCTTTAACCCGACATATGGGGCCATAGTCCATAGTTCTTATGCCACCAAAAGGTCCCCTCCCGTGGCCCAGGAGACATCCTCGAGTGTCACTCCAATATCCTTCATCCATCTTTAATAGCAAGTTTAATGGAAACTCGGTTCTTGGTTCGTGTTCTTTATTGGCCAATAATCAAAGTTCAAAAGTCATAAGTTCCACTTGCTGTCCGTATGTCATTTTTCATGTTCTTCATAGGCCGAAGTTCATTTCATGAAGTGGGACGGAGTTCATTGCAGAAGCCGTAGTTCATTTTATGCAGAAGCCGGAGTTCATTTCATGCAGAAGCAGTAGTTTATTTCATGCATAAATCGGAGTTCATTTTATGCAGAATCCGGAGTTCATTTCTTGCAGAAGCCGAAGTTCATTTTATACAGAAGCCGGAGCTCATTTCATGCAAAAGTCGGAGTTCATTTCATGCAAAAGCCAGAGTTCATTTCATGCAAAAGCCAGAGTTCATCCGAAGTTCTTATTCAATGATCAGAAAAGAATCTCGTTTAAATTTCCGTAGTTCCTTTTAATCGGAAGGCCGAATTCCTGAAACCGGAGTTCTTACAAAGCCGGAGTTCATTTCCTTTAGTCAAATCTGGAGTTCGTTTTCCTTAGTCAAAGCCGGAGTTCGTTTTCTTTAATCAAAACCGGAGTTCTTTTCTTTTCAAAATCCGGAGTGCTTTTCGTTGTAAAATCCGGAGTGCTTTTCTTTTCAAAATTCGGAGTTTATTTTCTTTCAAAATCTGAAGTTCTAAAATCTGAAGTTCATTTTCTATTAAAAATCTGAAGTTCTTAATTCAGAGTGCATTTCTGTTAAAATCCGAAGTTCTAAATCTGAAGTGACTTTTCTTTCATAAATTCGGAGCTCAAATGCCGGAGTACTTTTCTTTTAAAAATCCGGAGTGCTTAAAGGGATGGAGTGCTCATTGACTGAGTACACTTCTTTTCCATATTCTGGAGTGCTTAAAGGGACGGAGTGCTTAAAGTACGAAGTTCATTAAATACGGAATTCATAAGCCGGAGTTCATTTCAAAACAAAGGAACGGAGTAATTTTAAAGACGTAAAGGCCGGAGTTCTCTTTTTTTTTGTTCTACAGTAAGCCGGAGTTCTTTTTAAACAGAAGGCCGGACTACTTTTCATAATGGGACGGAGTACGTTATACATAAAAAGGCTGGAGTTTCTTGTTCAAACTGGATGGAGTACAAATGCCGGAGTTCTAAATCATTTTCTTTAAAAATTGCCGGAGGTTTTTTGCTTTAAATTCAGAGAAACAGAGTACAGTAGTAGAAATTCATGATTCTTCTTAAGGCCTAAAGTTTCTTTCCGTAATCATGCATTGGGAAAAAATTCATAATCATTGGCAGTAAATCATAACAGAAATCTAACATCATGCATAACAGAATTTCCTTTAAACATGTATTTCAGTGTGAACAATAAAAGCATACTCATATAGAATTTCATATAATTTCATAACAACATAAATAAAACATGAGTTTTTGAAATAGGGGTGAGTATCTTGCCTGAGTTCTTTTCTACTTTTTCCTTAGCTTTCTGCCTTCTTCTTTAAGAGAATTTCTAGTGGTGCGCTTTCCAGAGGCTCTTAGGCCCTTATTTATAGCCCTAGGTTTTGATGGCCATCATTTATGACTTTCCTATTTTCCAAGTTGTCATTTATGATTGTTCATTTTCCAAGGATGATCTTACGTTTTCCAAGGAGGGTTATTTATGAATTTTATTTTTCAACACGTCTCGGGAACAGCCGATATTCATGGTCGCTACTTCCCAATATTCTTCCTTAACTGTGACTGGACTCCTTCAAATCCGGACTCGCTTTTACTTCAAAAATCCGGAGTTCTTCTCTACAAGGAAATCCGAACTTCCAAGAAAATCTGGACATCTATTTCCTACGGAATCCGGAGTTCTTTTACCAAGGGAAATCCGGACTTCATTTCTCTAACAAAATCCGGACTGCTGATTACCAAGGGAAATCCGGACTTGTTTTCATCAACGGAAATCCGGACCTCTTTTATCACGGAAATTCGGACTCATTTTCATTAAGAAATTCTGAAGTGAATTTAAGGAATATTCCGGACTAAGTTTTCATAAGGAAATCCGGACTGAAATTTTACTAATGCAAATCCGGACTTCTTCACATTTCGTTCTCCGGTCAACATACGTTGACCGGACTTGATGGTTAATTTTCTTATTAATATTCTGGGTCGTTACACCTCTAGTTCTTATTTATAGGCCTTAGGTCTCATGACTATTATTAATAATTGGCAATTCAGGGGAAATGTTTCATTATTTAATGATTGGCAATTCAAGGGGGAATATTTCTTATTTATAGCTTCTACATCTCCTAAAAGTTCCTTTATTAATTAGCTCATTTATGGTTTTACATTTTCCAAGGAGTTCATTAATTCATAGTTAACTGAACTTAACGGGATTTAGATTTTTCTAATTAATTCCTAATTCACTAAACTTAACAGGATTTAGCTTTCTCATGTAAACACATTCAATTACCTCTACACGTTTTCCGGTCAGCACCTGTTGACCGGATTATCAACTTCGGCTTTCTCATAATCTACTCCGACCTCCAATACACAAAGCCACTCCATCCTTTAAGACCACTTCGGCCTTATAATGTACTCCGGCCCTTAATGGAATAAAACCCAATTTCAAAACATGTTCATTGCCGGTTTCGATTTTCATCAAGGAAATCCGGACTTCTTTTCCTCATGTAAGGGCCGAACTTGATTTTTATCTTAAGGTAGATTTACTTTCCTTATTATATTTTTCGGTCAACTGGCATTGACCGGATTATAAGGACTTGATAATTGGAATTTCTTATGTTCTAGAATCTGGGTCGTTACAATCTCCCCCACTTATAGAAATTTTGTCTTCGAAATTTTAAATAAAGTTACTAACCTTGAGAAAATAAATAGGGGTATTGGTTCCGAATCTCTTCCTCTCGTTCCCAAGTTGCCTCTTCGGGTGAGTGGTTCTTCCAGAGCAGCTTTATTAGAGTGATTGATTTGGTACGTAGTCTCTGTTCCTTTCGATCCAAGATTTTCACTAGTTCCTCTACATTGGACAAGTCCTTGTCAATTGTCAAAGGTTCAAACTCAATTATATGAGTAGGATCATGGACATACTTCCGAAGCATTGATACATGAAATATGTCATGTACTTCTACTAAGTTCAAGGTAGTGCAAGTCTGTAAGCTACTTCTCTGATCCTTTCTAGAATTTCAAAAGGGCCAATAAATCGTGGTTTCAGCTTTCCTTTTACCCCGAATCTGTACTTCCCCTTGGATGGTGATACCTTTAGAAATACAAAATCGCCTTTTTCAAATTCTAATGCAGATTTCCTCCTGTTTGCATAGCTCTTTTTTCTGCTCCGGGCTACTCTGAGATTCTCATGTACTAACTTTATCTTTTCTACTGTCTCTTTAATAATATCTAGACCCAAAATCCTTTTATCTTTGTGCTTATCCTAGTAAATCAGTGATCTATAATTCCTTCCATACAAGGCCTCAAAAGGGGCCATGCCTATGCTGGCCTGGTAGCTATTATTATAAGTAAATTCCGCTAAGGGTAAGAAATTATCCTAAGTCCCTTTCATCTCTAAGACCGAGGCCCTTAACATATCTTTGAGGATCTGGATAGTCCGCTCTGACTGGCTGTCAGTTTGCTGATGAAAAGTAGTACAAAATTTTAATTCGGTACCCAATTCTTTATGTAGACTTTTTCAGAACCGTGAAACAAAGCAAGGGTCTCTATCTGATACAATAGAGGCAGGCACACCATGAAGCCTGACAACCTCGTTTACATACAGTTGGGCTATTTTATTATGGGAGTATGTCGTCCGGATTGCCAAAATGTGGGCTGACTTTGTTAGTCGGTCAACAATAACCCAAATAGCATCATGTTTCCTTGGCAGTCCAGTCACAAAGTCCATGGCAACATCTTCCCATTTCTAGCCTGGAAACGGCATCGGTTGCAATAACCCAGACGGCTGTTTTCTTTCAGCCTTTACTTGTTGGCATACAAGCATTTTTCCATGTAGGCTGCAATGTCCCTCTTCATATTCCTCCACCAGAATATTTTATTCAAATCCTGGTACATCTTATTAGCTCCTGGGTGAATCGTATAGCGGGATTGATGGGCTTCCTTAAAAATTTTCTCCTTTAATTCTTTGTTGTCCGGCACACATAACAGATCCCTAAACCTTAATGCTCCATCCGGCTTAATATGAAAATCACTTTGGGATTCTTTGTCCAGCTCACTCATGATCTTTACAAGAAAAGAATCATTCGCCTGACATCCCTTTACCTCATTTATCACCTCTGGTTGGACTTAAAGGTACGCCAAAATCATCTGTTTTCCTTGTGCATAACGCTGGACATCATAGTATATGAGACAGTCTAGCATCTCCATTTGCTTGACTTGCATTCTAGCCAAAATGTCAGGTTGCCGACTTAGTGCATCGGCGACTACATTTGCCTTTCCTAGTTCGTACCGGATTTCACAGTCATAGTCCTTCAGGAGTTCAATCCACCTTCTCTGCCTCATGTTCAGTTCCTTCTGGAAGAATAAATACTTTAGACTTTTATGATCGGAGTAGACCAAGAATCTCTCACCATACAGGTAATGCCTCAAGATTTTCAAAGCAAACACTACTGCGGCTAATTTCAGATCGTGCGTTGGATAATTCCTTTCATGATCCTTCAACTATCGCGACCCATAGGCAATTACCCTTCCGTGTTGCATTAAAACAGAGCCCAACCCAATCTTTGAGGCATCGCAATAAACAATCAGTCCTCCTGATCCATTTGGAATGGTCAGGACCGGAGCAGAAGTTAACCGGTCTTTAAGTGCCTGGAAACTCCCTTCACAATCCTTGGTCCACTCAAACTTGGCATCCTTCTTTGTTAACTACAAGAGTGGCAAAGCGATTTGAGAGAAGTTTTTCACAAACCGTCTATAATAACCAGCCAAGCCTAAGAAGCTCCGTACTTCGGTCACAAAGGTTGGCCGGTTCCACTTTACCACTGCTTTCACTTTCTTAGGATCGATGGAAATCCCTTCTTTGGAGATAACGTGTCTAAGGAATCCCACTTCCTCTAACCAAAATTCGCACTTTTTAAATTTGGTGAACAATTGGTGCTCCCTAAGGATCCGGAGTGTAGTCCGTAAATGCTCCTCATGTTCCTCATAACTTTTCGAATACACAAGAATGTCGTCAATAAAGACAATCACAAACTTGTCCAGGTATTGTTAAAAAATTCAGTTCATCAAGTCCATAAAGACGGCCGGAGCATTAGTCAACCCAAAATGCAACACTACAAATTCATAGTACCCATATCTAGTCCGGAACGCCACCTTTGCAATATCCTCCTTTCTAATCCGAAGCTGATGATATCCGGATCTAAGGTCGATTTTTGAAAATACGCAAGCTCCTTGTAATTAGTCAAGGAGGTCATCAGTCCTTAGCAGAGGATATTTATTCTTGGTGATAATTTTATTCAGTTCACGATAATCCACACATAATCTCATGGTCCCGTCCTTTCTTACAAAGAGAACCGGTGCTCCCCATGGTGACACACTCGGCCGAATGAAACCTTTATCTAACAATTCCTACAATTGCTATTTCAATTCTTTAAGTTCGGTCGGTGCCATCCGATTTGGTGCTTTGGATATTGGTGCTGATCCTGGCATCAATTCTACTCCAAATTCCAACTCTCGTTGGGGTGGCAGTCCAGGTAATTCATCAGGGAATGTCTTCGAATTCCCACACCATAGGAATCTCTTTGGCCAGAGATTCTTGACTCTCAGTAGTCACACTAGCGAAGGCTAGATAAGCTTGACACCCATCACCAATCAAGTGCCTAGCATGAAGGGCAAAAATGAAGCAAGATGCTTCTTTATGCCGAACTCCTTGAATATAGAAAGGCTTGTTTCTAGGGATGGCGAATTCTACTCTTTTTCAAAAACAATCAATCTTGGCATGATATCTGGCTAACCAATCCATTCCCAAGATTGCATCGAAGTCCTTCATTTTCTAGCAAAACTAGATTAACAGACATCTTGTATCCATTTAATTCTATCGGACATTCTGAATATACTATATTTAAAATTACGGATGACCCTGTGGGTGAGGCGACCATCAATGGGCAGCCAAGAACTTGAGGAAGGGTCATAAGGTACTTTAAAAATTTATGGGAGACAAATGAGTTAGTAGATCCTGAGTCAAAGAGTACATGACTAGAAGTGCCACAGTCAGAAACTGTACCTTCCACAACCTTCGTAGAGGTTTCGGCCTCCTTTGCAGAAACGACAAACACCTTAGCTGGAATAGGAGACTTAAATCCTGGGGCTTGTTTGGCGAGTGGGCAATCTCTGATCATGTGTCCAGCCTGGCCACAGTTATAACAAATCCCCAGCTTCTTATAACAAGGCTTTCCTTCATGTGATCTCCTGCAATAATCACATGCATTATTAGCCAGGGTTTGAGAAATCTGTACGGATCGGTTCTGCTCCCCACTGGACCTCGATGGTCTTGGTCTCTTAGAAGGGGCTCCACTAGCACTGGTCATTGAAGTCTGACTAAAAGTCTTTTGTCTCAGCAATGCTCCTCTCTCTAGCTCCTTTTCATAGATAACAGCCTTCTCGAGCACCTCTCCATACGTGGCCAACGTCAGAGTTGAAAGATGCCTCCTAATATCATCCCTTAATCCCTAAAAGAACCTCCTATCCTTCCTCTCCCGGTCTTCCACCATATAAGGAGTATAGCGAGATAACTCTGTAAACTTTGTATCGTACTCCGCCACAGAGCGAGTACCCTGCCTTAGGCGAAAGAATTCATCCTCCTTCTGTCCACGAAGATTAATAGGAAAATATTTCTCCAAAAACATTGCTTCAAATATTTCCCAACTAATATCCCGATCTGGCACATTGAAAACCCTCTTTTGTATTTCCCACCAGTGGTGGGCCTCACCCGCCAATTTATAGGTGGCATAAAGAACCATGTCTCCAGTAGGACACTTAATTACCACAAACACCTTCTTCAGTCGTTGGATCCAAGTGTCTGCCTTCAATAGGTCGGGTTCCACTAAGAATTACGAAATGCTCTCATTGGTAAAACTATCATAGACCGACCTCTCTTGATGAAGCGGAATTGGGGTGGTCACTGGAGTTGGTGGAGTTAGTGGAGCTAAAGCTTCTATGACTTCAGCCATCCAGTCTAGCAGGTTCAAGTATCTTGCCTCCCTATTCGGAGTGTTGTTAGTTCATCCGGTTCGCTTTCCTCTGTTACACATGACTTCAGCGATAACGTTGATTTCTGAAAGAATATTTTCGTCAGTCAACTAGCCAAGGGTGGTTATCACAATTTACTCCGTCCAAAGTAAAACCAACCTCCCCCTTTTTGTGTAACTAATCCTGTCCTAAGTTTCCATGTTGATTCAAATTGACCTAAAGCATCTCAGTTCTCTCTGATACCAACTGTGACGAACCGGCCTTATTCCACCGCATAAGGCCGCCGTCAAGTCTAAATCTTTGCCTTAAAATAAATTAATAGATAATAATTAGGTGGACAACAAAAAATTTCATTTCTTTAACACAGGACAGTTTGAGGCCGAGCTGCATGAGCTAGCCTTCCGATTTCAATCAGGCCGGCCAACATTAAGGTTAGCCGGACTTGAAAGTCTGAGATGATTACTAAACTTTTCCAATATCATTATCCAAAAAGAAATCACGGAAACATACTGACATTCATAGATTCTTATACAGCGGAACTAATTTACAAGTCTTCTAAAAAACATCAAAAGAAATAAATTAAACTCTTCATTAATCAGCTCCGGTCAGCTACATCATAAGGTCTTACTCGACTTCGTCCTCCATAAGCCTTTCTTCATCTGAAAATAGCAAGAGTGAGCCACAAAGCCCAGCAGAATACTCACATGCAGAAAACATAAGCATATACATATAAGCGGATCAAACAGAGTTTCATAACATAACTTAGCAGAAGAAAACCATTGGAGATTCTTATCATCTTTAGGGACCAGATGGGAGCGGACAACATCGAGGAAGGGTTGTGCGTAACCTCACAACCTAAGGTCGTATCCCCTCATTATGCTCCCCGGGGCGGGAGGTAATGCCTTTAACCCGGCATATGGGGCCGTAATAAAAAAGTCTCATGCCACCAAAAGTCTCCCCCCGTGGCCCAAGAGGCAGTCCTCGAGTGTCACTCCGATATCCTTCATCCATCTTTAACAGCAAGTTTAATGGAAACTCGGTTCCTAAATCATGTCTTTTAATGGCCATCCATCATAGTTCAAAAGTCGGAAGTCATAGAGTTCCACTTGCTATCCGGATTATATACATTATCCTTGTTCTTAATTTCATTAATTGAAATCCGTATAACTTTTCCTTTAATCTTCTTAAAGTCGAAGTTGTTTTCTTAAAAGCCGGAGTCCATTTTCCTTAAAACCGGAGGTCTTTAAATCCATAGTTCAAAAGTTGGAGTTTTTTCAAAAGCCGGAGCTCTTTTCTCAATAAGACAAAGTTCTTTTCTCAAATGGACGGAGTATTTTTCTCAAAAGGGCGGAGCTCTTTTTCTTAAACGGCGGAATACTTTTCTTCAAAAGGGCAGAGTACTTTTTCTTCAAAAGGGCAAAGCTCTTTTTCTTAAATGGGCAGAGTACTTTTTCTTACAAAAAAAGGGCGGAGCTCTTTTTTCTTAAACGGGCGGAGTACTTTTTCTTCAAAAGGGCGAAGCTCTTTTTTTTCTTAAACAGCGGAGTACTTTTGTTCAAAATGGTGGAGCTATTTTTCTTAAAAACGAAGTTCTTTTCTCAAATGGACGGAGTACTTTTCTTTAAACATGTAATTATTTTTGACAAATAATTAGACTTTAAGCAGAATAAAACCAAAACCGAACATCATGAATATCATTAAATCAACGGAACAAAGCAAACATCATACATACAAAATTTCTTAAGAATATCATATATACTTGCGTAGCAAACATGTATAATCATGAACTTTAAAAGCAGGGGTGAGTATTCTTGCCTGTATTTATTCTACTTTGCCTTGATATTTACTCTTGCTTGGGTTTCTTCTGCTTTACCTCGATCTTTTGGCCTCCCTATACTAGAAATTCTATTGCATGCCTTTCTCTTACTCATCTAATTCTTATTTATAGACCTTAGGCTTGATGACTATTATTAATGATTGGCAATTTAGGGGGAATGTTTCATTATTTAATGATTGGCAATCCAAGGGGAAATGTTTCTTATTTATGGCTTCTACATTTCCTAAAAGTTCCCTTATTAATTAGCTTATTTATGGTTTTATATTTTCCAAGGAGTTCATTAATTCCTAGTTAACTAAACTTAATGGGATTTAGATTTTTTTAATTAATTCCTAGTTCACTGAACTTAACATGATTTAGCTTTCTAATATAAATACATTTAATTACCTCTACACGATTTCTGGTCAACACCTGTTGACCGGATTATCAACTCCGGCTTTCTCATAATCTACTCCGACCTCCAATACACAAAGCCACTCCGTCCTTTAAGACCACTTTGGCCTTATAATGTACTCCGACCCTTAATGGAATAAAACCCGATTTGAAAACATGTTCATGGTCGATTTTGATTTTTATCAAGGAAGTTCGGACTTCTTTTCGTCATGCAAGGGCCGAACTTGATTTTTATCTTAAGGCCGATTTACTTTTCTTATTACATTTTTCGGTCAACTAGCGTTGACCGAATTATAAGGACTTGATAATTGGAATTTCCTATGTTCTAGAATCTGGGCCGTTATAATTTTACACTTGCTGAACATTTGACTCACCCTTACTACCTTTTCTTGCCTCCAGATTAGTATAGGCCTGTTATACCCGATGGGATAGTGTAGAAATTTAAAGTAGACTGTGAAGGACCAGCCCTATTCCACGCATAAAGCCGCCGTCAAGTTTAAAACATATTTAATAAATAAATATTAATAGACAATAATTAGGTGGACATAAAACTTTTTCTTTTCTTTCATACACAGGATTTCTTGAGGCCAAACTTCGTGAACTGGCCTTCCGATTTAACTTCAAAACAGGCCGGCCAACACTACGGTTAGAATGATCGGAAAGCCTGAGATGCTTACTAGACTTTTCAATTTCAATATCCAAAAAGTAAATCACGGAAACATACTAACAACATCCATAGATTCTTAAACAGCGGAATCATTTTACAAGTCTTCTCAAAATATAGAAAGGAAAATAAATTAAGCTCTTCATTGATCAACTCCGGTCATCTATACCATCTAGCTACTTCATATGGTCTTACTCAACTTCATCCTCCATAAGCCTTTCTTCATCTGAAAATAGCAACAGTGAACCACAAAGCCCAACAAGAAACTCACATGCAGAAAACATAAACATATATATAGGCGGATCAAAACAGAGTTTCATAACATAACTTAGCATATGAAAATCATCATATCTTTTCTTCTTTATTTCTTTTTCTTATTATTTTGTCTTTGAAGAATCCATAAAAACCATTCATAATTCTTATCATCTTTAGGGACCGAATCGGAGCGAACAATATCAAGGACGAGTTGTGCGTAACCCCACAACCTAAGGCCGTATCCACTCATTATGCTCCTCGAGGCGGGAGGTAATGCCTTTAACCCGGTATACGAGGTCGTAGTTCTAAAGTCTTATGCTACTAAAAGTCCGCTTCCGTGGCCCAGGATGCAATCCTCGAGTGTCACTCTAATATCCTTCATCCATCTTTAACAGCAAGTTTAATGGAAACTCAGTTCTTAGTTCATATCTTTTAATGGCCATCCATCATAGTTCAAAAGTCGGAAGTCATAGAGTTCCAATTGCGGTCTGGATTATATACATTAGCCTTGTTCTTAATTTCATCAATTGAAGTCCGTATAACTTTTCCTTTAATCATCTTAAAGCTGAAGTTGTTTTCTTAAAAGCCGGAGTCCTTTTTCCTTAAAACCAGAGATCTTTTCAACAGAAACCGGAGTTCAAAAGTTGGAGTTCTTTTTCCATCTTAAAGCCGAAGTTCTTTTCCTTAAAAAATGCAGAGTTCTTTTTTTCAAAATGTCGGAGTTCTTTTCTCAGAAAGATGGAGTTCTTTTTCTCAAAATGTTAGAGTTCTTTTCAAAAGCCGGAGCTCTTTTCTCAAGAAGACGGAGTTCTTTTCTCAAAAGGATGGAGTGCTTTTCAAAAAGGCAGAATTCTTCTTCTAAAAAGGCCGGAGTTCTTTTTTTCTAAAAAGGTTGGAGCTCTTTTTAAACCGACGGAGTACTTTTTCTTCTAAAGGACGGAGCTCTTTTTTTAAAGGGGCGGAGTACTTTTTCTTAAAAAGACAGAGTGCTTTTTCTCAAACGGACGGAATGCTCTTTCTTAAAAGGATGGAGTGCTTTTTCATCAAAAGGGCGGAGTTCTTTTTCTAAAAGGACGAAGTGCTTTTTCATCAAAAGGGTAGAGTTCTTTTTCTAAAAAGGATGGAGTGCTTGTTCATCAAAAGCCGAAGTTCAAAATCCAGAGTTTCTTTTTCTACAAAGGCCGGAGTTCTTTTTATCAAAAGCCGTAGTCCTTTTTCATTAAAAGCCGAAGTTCCAAGGCCGGAGTTCTTTTTCATTAAAAAGCCAAAGTTCCAAAGTCAGAGTTCTTTTTCATAAAAAGTTAGAAGTCTTTTCTTTAAACATGTAATTATCAGAGTTCATATAATTTGACAAATAATCATACTTCAAACAGAATAAAATCTAACATTATGAATATCAAGGTTTCTTTTAAACATGCAATTAATAGAACAAACATCGTACATACTAAAACATAATTTCATAAGAATATCAGATATACTAGCTTCGCAAACATGCATAATCATGAACTTTAAAAACAGGGGTGAGTACTCTTGCCTGGGTTTCTTCTACTTTGCTTTGATCTTTACTCTTGCCTGGGTTTATTCTACTTTGCCTTGATCTTTTAGCCTTCCTTTACTAGAAACTCTATTGCATGCCTCTTTCTCACTCTTCTAGTTCTTATTTATAGGCCTTGGGTTTGATGACCGTCATTAATGATTGGCAGTATTGGGGAAAATGTTTCTTATTTATGGCTCTACAATTCCCAAAGAGTTTCCTTATTAAATGTTTGGCAGTACTGGGGGGAATGTTTCTTATTTATGGCTCTACATTTTCCAAAGAGTTCCCTTATTAAATGTTTTGTAGTACTGGGGGGAATGTTTATTATTTATGACTCTACATTTTCCAAAGAATTCCCTTACAAATTTCTAGATAACAAGATCATTTATGGTTTTACATTTCCAAAGAGTTTATTAATTCCTGGTTAACTGAACTTAACCGGATTTAGATTTCTCATTTAAATACATTCTGGTCAACTATTGGGCGTTGAGCTGATTACTCTTTCTTTATGACTTCCCGTCAACACTTGTTGTCCCGATCACTTAACTGGTTTTACTCTTTCCTTCAATATCAACATCAACTTCGGCTTTCTTCTTCTTGAACCCATAATTTTACTCCAGCCTCACCAACACACAAAGCCACTCCAACCCTCAAGGCCGCTTCGGCCTTACTTCACACAATGCACGCCGGCCTTCAAATTTATGGAACAACTTTCGATTTTAAAACATGCTTAAGGCCGGTTTAGATTTTCTTTCGCCGGTCTTGATTCTCAAGGATGGAGCCGGACTTGTTTTGCACTAAGGGATGGCCGAACTTCTTTTACACTAAAGGAAAGCCGAACTTCATTTCATCATGTAAGGACCGAACTTGATTTCATCTTAAGGCCGATTTACTTTTCCTTATTATATTTTTCGGTCAACTGGCATTTACCGGATTATATCCACTCGATGTTTGGAACTTTCTATGTTTTAGAATCTGGGCCGTTACATAGACTAGGCTTTGGATTTAGAACATCATATCAAAGACTTATAATTTATAGCTTTGCATATATTATGGATAATTATATATATTTATGTTTCAATTGGGCTTATTAATGTATATTATACATAAGGTTGATGATCAGATAGTTTAGTTTTTGCTATCATTTGGATTTATTTATATTTTCACAGGTTATTGTGGTTTACAATAGATACCTTGTGAGCCCCAGAACAAAAAACATGATAATTGGGAGTAATTAAAATGATGATAATCATTAAGATACCAAGCATGCATTGAAAAATGATGGTTGAAAGTAAAAAGTTAGAAAAATATCCGAGTTCAGCAAGCAGCTGAGTGGCACCTATTATGCGCCTGAGGCACGGCAACGTGTGCAAAAATCCAGTGGCTACCCGCTAGCAGTGCGCCAGGCATGCTCGAGCAAGCCCCTAGAAGAAACCCCGCGTTCGCTGCGTGCTTGACGTGTGCTCGAGTGTAGCCCCAACTTTTGCCCGCGTTCTGACTTTGTTTTTGTTATAAATAGAAGACGAAAAGGTAAGAGGGAGAGAGAGCAGAGGCATGAACAAAGAAGAGGAAGAAGAGAAGAGGAGAATGAGGAAATCACTCATTCTAATCCACTCCGACTAAAAATAACAGTAGATCGGGCTAAGACAAGTGTACTTCGGATGTTATTTTTTATTTTTACCGATTTCTCGTGTTAAAGTTGATGAAAATGCTCTAAAATGTTATTGTTGCATGTCTAAAGCAAACAAAGCATGTTTCCCTCAATTGTTTGGCTTGATTTTGTATTTATCCATGTTTATTGCAAGATTTGGCTTCGATTTCATGAATAAGCATGTAATTAGTGTTCAATTTAGTTCCAGAAGCATGTGATGAAACCCTAACTCGAAAATATTAGAGATTTTTGGTTAAATTGCTTGATTTAGTATATGTGTATGGATTTATGGGATTAATTTCATGAATAAACACATGTTAGTGATCGATTTGCGTCCGAAAGTTTTGACGAAGCCATTGCTACGAAAATGAAGGGGTTTTAATAATTTTTAACCGTAGCTCCTGTTATATAAAAGTTAATTGGCACTGAAATAAAGCTCCTGGTATAATTTATTTTTGAAAATTTTACACAGACTTATACCAATAAATTTTCATGCACTTCGGAAGTAAAATTGAAGAAATTTTTAGATCGTTACTGTATGTTCTGAACATTTTGGAGTTAACTGAAGGGTAATTGTGAAACTCTGATCATGAAAGAAGGTTTTCAGTTAAGAAGTTATTTCTGATACTGTTATTTAGGACCCAAGACTTATTACAGTTTGGTTAGGTTCTCCGGCATGCCTTAAAACTTTACGGTGGTGATCGAGGATAACTCTATCCATGGAGTTATATGTGGTCCACCATTCCTCGGGACGTTATGGTCAGGTGGAAAGTTCTGTTTTTGGCCTACCTTCGGGAGGCACACCTATACTATTCCTGTGAGATAGGATATTCTGTTACTGTTTATAGCCTTAGATTGTGAGGAGATGTACATAGTCTATCTTCGATCATTCGCCCCTTCAGCTAGTAGAGTATACTAGTAGGGTCTATTACTGCTCTGTTCTGTCACCATTCTATTCTGTTACTGCTCTATTCTGTACCACCGTTACTATATTGATTTCTATTCTGTACCGAATACTGTTCTGTTCTGATATAAAAGAGAAGCTTCTGACTCTATTTTTTTATTTTGCTTTCCGAATTATACTGATTACTAATTACCGATTACTGATTTCTCACTTCTGAGTTTAATATCGTCAAATTATGCTCTTCTCTGTTTTCTAGGTTATATTATGTTTAATTGTTCCGTTTCTGCATAGATTTATGACTGTTCAGCATCATTGCTTTACTGCACATCTACATATAACTTGCTGGGCCCTGACTTACTATTTTATTTTTTTCCCCTCCAGATGAGACTGTAGGTTAGCGCCCGACGAGAAAGAGTGACCAAAAGCAATCCTTGAAGACTTTTGAGGACCTAAAGTATTTTAGAGCTATTTTGGGAGAACCAATTGGATGTAAAGACTTGACTGGATATGCGATTTTGTATATGGATTCTATACCTATGGATATTCATGTATATATGGATTAAGTATAGAAATGCATGGGATGTATGTGATGGTAAAAAAGAAAACTATGCTTCTACAAGTTAATAGTTTAGCTTTCGCTCTATACTTTTTGATATTTTGTATAGATCCTAGATGGCATCTCATTTATTAACTACTATTGTAGTTGATGGTTTTATAGATTTATGCCACGGATGACACATGTGATCCTGTGTATGCATTTTGTAGGAAGAATTGTTGTATAATTGATAGTTGTGTGCTTAAAATGGTTGATCATACAGGTTGTATTTTTGAATTTTTATGCAGTTACAAAGGAGACTCTGTTGAGATTTCTGTAGAAGTCTTGCCTTATATTTTTACCCTAAAATCTTGTTTCTATCTTGACGAAAGTTTCTGAGGAAAAAAATTCGTTCTGTCACAATTGGTATTAGAGAATTGAGATGCCTTAGTAATTGATTGACCGAAAAGTGGAAGCATAGGTTTGAATCTCTGTACTAAATTCTTGTAGGAATAGGTTAAGGAAGTTAAGGCAACTAGAACCCTTAAGAGATTAGTTCTTAGGCTAAGTTTAAATTTCTTTAAATTGTTGAATATTTCTTTTTCCTTTCATTGGATTCATGTCCTTATAACATTGTGTTCATCTTAATTATAGGATGGCAAGTAGAAGGGGTGGAAGAAATGACCGTGGAGGTGCTAGTATGCGGTATGATAGAGAGTCTGCTTATATCGATCTATTGGAGAGGATGACCAATGTAGTAGAATCTATCGAGTAGAGACACTTGGCTCCGATTCCTGCACCCGAGCAAGTTCTGGAACTTCTTGGTCCCACGACTTATGATAGATTCACAGCGGAACGAGCATCGGGCTTCCTAGGAAAGCCTGATCTGGCAGAAGTGGATGTGTGGTTAAAGAGGATGAAGAAGATATTCGCTGTGATTGGTTGTACCGATCGGAAAAAGGTCACCTTCGCAGTGTATAAACTGGAAGGTGAAGCTGATAGCTGGTGGAGCATGCAGAAGAGGGCGGTGGGAGTGCCCGATGATGTTATTACCTGGGAGATGTTTGAGGATGCTTTTATGGAGGAGTACTTCCCATCCAGCCACCAAGATCAGAAAGAGCAGGAATTTATGAGATTGAGACAAGGAAACATGACGGTGAAGGAGTATGATGCCAGATTTACTGAATTATCCCATTTTGCACCCTTCTACATAGAAGATGAGCAGAGAAAGGCGAAGAAGTTCCAACAAGGGTTACAGGATGACATTAGGATGTCGCTGTCGATTTTAAAGCTCCAGACTTATGCTGAGATTCTGGATAGAGCGGTGATTTATGAGAAAGAAGCGAAGATAGAGAGATTCTATGGTAAGAGGACCGCTAGCCAAGCGGGAGTTAGTACCGGATCTGCTGTGGGATCTTCTAGACCGTCCAAGAGGACTAGGACAGCTGACAAGGGAAAGAGTATTATACCGGCTCAATCAGTAACCGGTTCTAGAGTGTCAGCCAAAGATTGTACTTTTTATGGGAAGAGACATCCGGGGCAAGCATGCCGTAAGATATCTGGAGCATGTTTCAGATGTGAGCAGTAGGGCCACCTGGTCAAGGGCTGTCCACTACCTCTGAGGTTAGAAGGAAAGAAGCCTACTATCTTGGCAAAGGCTTTCGTGGTGACTGTATAGGACCTAGAGGCATCCTCGAATGTCGTGGAAGGTACTCTTTTTATTTGTGGAGTTTCTGCATTTATATTGTTTGACTCGAGATCTACCCATTCCTTTGTTTCTTCGCGATTTGCATGCTACATTGTATCTGCCCCATGTGTGAATTGTCTGTGTGTACTCCCACTGGGTCCCCTGTGATTACAAATGTTATGTATCTGGGATGCATAGTTGAGGTGAATGGGAACTGTTTGGTTGTGGACTTGGTGTTGTTAAACATGGGTGATTTTAATGTGATTTTAGGGATGGACTAGCTGGCCAAATATCATGCAGTGTTGATTGTTTTCTGAAGAGGGTTTGTTTTAATATTTTTGGAATGGAACCCTTTTTCTTTCAAGGCATTAAGAAAAAGGGGGTGCCTGTATTAATCTCTACTTTACATACCAAGTATTTGATAAAAAGTGGATGTAAAGCTTACTTGGCATATGCCTGCACTACTGGAAGTCATAGTGTGCCAGCTAAGGACATCTGGTTGTCTGTGACTTTAAGGATGTATTTCCAAAGGAGTTACCTTGATTACCTCCACAGGGAAAATTGAGTTTGAAATTGCTATTGTTTCTGGTGTTAGTCCAGTTTCTAAGGTCCCTTATCGTATGTCTCCGGCTGAATTGAAGGAGTTGAAGATGTAATTACAAGAGTTGTTAGACAAGGGCTTTGTCAGACTTAGTGTATCTCCTTGGGGTGCACCAGTATTATTCATGAGGAAGAAAGATGGGTCTTTGCGGTTGTGTGTTAATTATCATGAGTTGAATAAAATCATGATTAAAAATAAATACCCTCTACCGTGTATTGGTGATTTATTTGATCAGTTGCAAGGATCTCGGGTGTTCTCGAAGATCGGCTTATGGTCCGATTATTATCAATTGAGGATTAAGCTGGAAGATGTGGCTCAGACTGCTTTTCAGACACGTTATGGCCATTATGAGTTCCTTGTTATACCTTTTGGCCTTACGAATGCTCCAGTTGCTTTTATGGATGTGATCAATAGGGTGTTCAGGCCGTACTTGGATAAATTTGTGATGGTATTCATTGATGATATCCTGATTTATTTAAAGGATTGTAAGGGACACAAGATTCATTTGAGGAGAGTACTTCAAGTGCTTCGTGAGAAAAAATTGTAAGCCAATTTGAGTAAATATGTATTCTGGCTTGAGAGGGTGATGTTTTTGGGGTATGTAATTTCTGATGGTGGTATTTCTGTGGATCTCAGGAAAGTAAAGGCTATTACAAACTGGAGCAGGCCGGCTTCTATGACTGAGGTTAGGAGCTTTCTGGGCATGTGGGATATTACAGACATTTTGTAGAGAATTTCTAACAGATTGCTATGCCTCTGACTCAGCTGCTGAAGAAGGAAGCTAAGTTTGTGTGGAGAGAGGAGTGTGATCTTAGCTTCTAGGAGCTAAGGGATCGATTGACTACTGCTCCAGTGGTGATTATCCCAGAGGGTTCAGGAGGCTTTGAGATGTACTGCGATACTTCTAAGGCGGGTCTAGGATGTGTATTGATGTAGCATGATAAAGTTGTAGCTTATGGATCTAGGCAATTGAAAGTGCATGAGAAGAACTAACCTACTCATGATATGGAGTTTGCTGCCGTTGTTTTTGCTCTGAAGATTTAGAGACATTATTTGTATAGTGAAAAGTTCCTCGTGTATTTTGATCATAAAAGTTTGAAGTACCTATTTTCACAAAAGGAACTTAACATGAGGCAATGAAGATTGTTTGATTTCTTAAAGGATTATGACTATGAGATACAGTATAAGCCAGGGAAGGCCAACGTGGTTGCGAATGCATTGAATCGCCGATCGGGGTATGTCGTGCACTTGCAGATCAAGTAGATGGAAATGTTGGATTACCCGAAATAATGTGACATCCAACGTTATGCTAAAGGTCAAAGAATGCTCTTGTCGTATCTTCAGATCCAACCGGAAGTAGTCAGTGAAATTAAAGAGAAGCAAGTGAATAATCCGTTCCTTATGGATATTGTAAGTGATCTAAGTAGGGAATCTCGAGCTAATTTTAACGTCCGGACTGAGGGAGTGTTGAGGTTTAGAGACTGAGTATGTGTACCAGACGATAGAGAATTGAAGGAGAAGATTTTGAAGGAGGCTCACCGGTCCTGGTATACGATTCACCCTGGAATGAATAAAATGTATCAGGATCTAAAGAAAACCTTTTGGTGGAGGAATATGAAGAGAGATATCATGGCTTATGTGGAGAAATACCTGGAATGTCAGCAACTGAAAGCTGAGAGGAGGAAGCCTTCTGGATTGTTACAACCTATGCCGATTCCGAGCTGAAAATATGAAGACATTGCTATGGACTTTACATTGGGTTTATTGAGGACTCCTAGGAATCATGACGCCATTTGGGTTATAGTTGATCGGCTGACAAAATCAGTCCACTTCTTGGCGATCAGGACGACCTATTCGCGTGATAGGTTGGCTCAGTTATATGTGAACGAGATTGTGAGGCTTTATGAAATTTCTGCCTCCATTGTGTCTGATAGAGATCCACGTTTTGTCTTGAGGTTTTGGGAAAGCTTGCATAAGGAGTTGGGGACATAGTTAAAATTCAGTACTGCGTATCACTACCAAACGAATGGCCAATCTGAGCATACAATTCAGATTCTTGAGGATATGTTAAGGGCCTCTGTTTTCGTGATGAAAGGAACTTGGGACACTTATCTGGTACTAGCTAAATTTGCTTATAATAATAGCTATCAGGCTAGCAATGACATGGCACCTTTTGAGGCATTGAATGGGAGAAAATGTAGGTCGCTGATTCACTGGGAGGAGACTGGAGATAAAAGAATTTTGGGCCTTGAGATTGTGAAGGAAACAGCAAAGAAGATTAAACTGATCCATGATAACTTGAAGATTGCTCAAAGTCGACAGAAAAGCTACACAAATATGAGGAGGATAGAATTGAGCTTTGAAGTAGGAGATCTTGTATTTCTGAAGGTCTCATCGTCCAAGGGCACGTTCCGGTTTGGAGTAAAGGGAAAATTGAAGCCGTGGTTCATTGGTCCTTTTGAGATTCTAGAAAGGATCATGGAGGTAGCCTACAGGTTGGCGTTACCACCTAGTCTGATGGGCGTACACGATGTATTTCATGCATCAATGCTTCGGAAGTACGTCCACGATCCTGCACATGTGATTGACCACGGATCCTTTACTATCGACAAGGATTTGTCCTAAATTGAGGAACCACTGCAAATTCTAGATCGAAAGGATCAGAAGTTGCATACGAAGACCATTCTCCCGGTGAAGATACTTTGGAGAAATCATACACCGGAGGAGGCCACGTGAGAGTACGAAAGGAAATCCGAAGCAAATATCTCCACTTGTTTGCTTGAGGTATGTAGTTTTGTTTAATTTCGAGGACGAAATTTATTTAAGTGGGGGAGAGTGTGAGGCCCTGGAACCAAAAACATGATAATTGGGAGTAATTAAAATGATGATAATCATTAAGAAGCTAAGAATGCATTGAAAAATGGTTAAAAGTGAAAAGTTAGAAAAATACCCGAGTTCAGCAAGCAGCTGAGTGGCGCCTGCCGTGCGCCCGAGGCATGGCAGCGAGAACAAAAATCGAATGGCTACCCGCTCGCCATGCACAAGGTGCACTCGAGCAAGCCCCTGGCAAAAATCCCGCGCTCGCTGCCTGCTCGACACGTGCTTGAGTGCAGCCCTGACTTTTGCCCCTGTTGTGACTTCGTTTTTGTTATAAATAGAAGGGGAAAAGAAAGTGGGAGAGAGAGCAGAGGCATGACCAAAGAAGAGGAAGAAGAGAAGAGGAGAAAGGGGAAATCACTCATTCCAATCCACTCCGGGTAAAAATAACAGTAGATCGGGCTAAGGCAAGTGTACTTCGGACATCGTTTTTCATTTTCACTGATTTCTCTTGCGTTAAAGTTGATGAAAATGCTCTAAAATGTTATTGTTGCATGTTTAAAGCAAACAAAGCATGTTTCCCTCAATTGTTCGGCTTGATTTTGTGTTTACCCATGTTTATTACAAGATTTGGCTTCGATTTCATGAATAAGCACGTAATTAGTGTTTAATTTAGTTCCAGAAGCATGTGTTGAAACGCTAACTCAAAAATATTAGGGATTTTTGGTTAAATTGCATGATTTAGAATAGGTGTATGGATTTATGGGATTAATTTCATGAATAAATACATGTTAGTGGTCGATCTGAGTCCGGAAGTTTTAGCGAAGCCCTAGGTACGAAAATAAAGGGGTTTTAATGATTTTTTAACAATAGCTCCTGTTATATAAAAGTTAATTGGCACTAAAATAAAGCTCCTTGTATAATTTGTTTTTGAAAATTTTACACGGACTTATACAGATAAATTTCCATGCACTTCTGAAGTAAAACTGAATGAATTTTTAGACCATTACTATATGTTCTGAACATTTTGGAGATAACTGAAGGGTAATTATGAAACTCTTATTACGAAAGAAGGTTTTCAATTAAGAAGTTATTTCTGATTCTATTTTTTAGGACCCAGGACTGATTACAATAAGGTTAGGTTCTCCGGCATATCTCAGAACTTTATGGTAATGATCGATGATAACTCTTTCCATGGAGTTATATGTAGTCCGCCCATCCTCGGGGCGTTACGGTCAGGAGGAAAGTTCTGTTTCTGGCCTACCTTTGGGAGGCACACCAGTACTGTTCCTGTGAGATGCAGTCTTCTGTTACTGTTTATAGCCTTCGATTGTAAGGAGATGTACACAATCTATCCTCGATCATTCACCCCATCAACTACTAGGGTATACTAGTAGGGTCTATTACCGCTCTATTCTATCACCATTCTGTTCTGTTACTGCTTTGTTCTGTACCATCGTTACTGTACTGATTTCTGTTTTGTACCGATCACTGTTATGTTCTGATATAAAATAGAAGCTTTTGACTCTGTTTTCTGATTTTGCTTTCCAAATTATTCTGATTACTGATTATCGATTACTGATTTTTGATATAAATTATGCTCTTCTCTGTTTTCTAGGTTATATTCTATTTAATCATTCTATTTCTGCATAGATTTATGACTGTTTAGCATCACTGCTTTACTGCATATCTGCATGTACCTTGTTGGGCCCCGGCTCATTATTTTATTATTTTTTCCCTCCATATGAGACTGTAGAGTTAGTGCTTGATGAGAAAGAGTGACCAAAAGCAATTCCTGAAGATTTTTGAGGACTTGAAGCATTTTGGAGCTATTTTGGGAGAATTAGTTGGATGTGAAGACTTGACTGGACATATGATTTTGTATATGGATTCTATACCTATGGATATTCATGTATATGTGAATTGAGTATAGAAATGCATGTGATGGTAAAAAAGAAAACTATGCTTTTGCAGGTTAATAGTTTAGCTTCCGCTCTATACTTCTAGATATTTTGTACAGGTCCTAGATAGCATCTCGTTTATGAACTGCTAGTGTAGTTGATGATTTTATAGATTTATTGCACGGATGGCACATGTGATCTTGCGTATGCATGTTGTAGGAAGAATTGTAGTATAATTGATAGTTGTGTGCTTGTAATGATTGATCATACAGGTTATATTTTTGGGTTTTCATCCAATTACAAAGGAGATTCTGCTAAAATTTCTGTAAAAGTCTTACCTTATATTCTGGTCCTAAAATCCAGTTTCTGTCTTGATGGAAGTTTTTGAGGGAAAAAAAATCTGTTCCATTAATGGCTTTTTGTATTCAACTCTTTCTACAATCCAGCATCTCCATTTGCTTGATCTACAACATTGCTACAAAACTAGTCCTGCAGTTAAGAGCATTTGTGACCACATTAGCTTTTTCATGTTGATAATGGATTTTACAATCATAATCTTTCAGGAACTCAGTCCAGCTCTGCTGTCTTATATTCAATTATTTCTACAAAAATAGATACTTGAGGCTCTTATGATCAGAATACACTAAAAAATTTTCACCGTACAGATAATGCCTTTAATCTTCAACACAAACATTATAGCGGCTTGGTCCAAATCATGGGTCGGATGATTTTTTTCATGAATCTTCAACTGCCGAGTCCCATAAGCAATAACATTCCCATTATGCATCAGAATACAACCAAGCCCAACCTTAGAAGCATCATAGTACACATCAAAACCACAAAACTGTCAAGAATAGTTAGAATCGGTGTAGAGATTAACCAATCATTTAACTCCTGAAAACTCTGATCACAGTTTTTTGTCCATTCAAACCTAATATCCTTTTTTATCAACTAGGTAAGTGGTAAAGCAATATAAGAGTAATTCTTCACAAATTTGTGATAATACCCGGCCATACCCAAGAAATTGTGAACTTTTATCACCATCGTCGATCGACACCCATTGATCATAGCTTCAATCTTCTTTGAGTCTACCAAGACACTATTAGAAATAACGTGGCCCAAAAATACAACTTCCTCAAGCCAAAATTTACACTTCTTAAGTTTTGCAAATAACTTATGCTCCCTAAGAGTTTATACAACGGTCCTCAAATTCATCTCGTGCTCCACACAACTCCTTGAATAAATCAGAATTTGACGGATTGGCCACATTCCACCGCATGCGGCCGCCCGTCTATCCAAAACCGATCATTTAAAAGGTGGACTCAAAATTTTTCTTTCTTTTATATAAACATACATTGCGTGCACAAGATCGCGTAAGGCCCAACTTTGTGAGTTGGCGGCCAAGGGTCGTGGTTTTTCTCTCTCTTGACCGGCCAAGACGAGGTCGGTCGGACATAAAGGTCCCGGATAAACTGAGATGCCACTAGGAATCACAAATTTCTCATACCACAATATCGTATGGAAGCATTCTAATATTCATTAATCTTTTAGCAACAGAAGTAATTTATAAATCTTTCCCAAAACATCAAAAGCGAAAACATCAATTTTGCTTCTTCGCTGCTTAAGTTCCGGCCAGCTGCTCTACCTAACTAGTCCTCGGACCTCATTCTTTTTCGTCCGGCAAGAACTGGTCAACGCCATCTTCATTATCTGAAAAATAGAAGGGGTGAGCTAGAGAGCCCAGCAAGGTACTCATGCATAAATCAAGCATAATTATGAGCAGAATGCAATAGAGGCGTATATACATGCAGTTTCATAAAACATGGCCAGAGTCAATGCAAATAAATTCCGAAATCATGCAATTATATTCCCAAAATCATGCTCAAATTCATTTCCGTTAAAAACCCGGTACATTTAAGGTCCGTAGTTAAGACCATCCAAAATGCTACATTTAAGGTCCGTAGTCATGATCAATCAAAACGCTACATTTACGGTCCGTAGTCAAAACCCTCCAAAATGCTACATTTAAGGTCCATAGTCATGACCAATCAAAACGCTACATTTACGGTCCGTAGTCAAAACCCTCCAAAACGCTACATTTAAGGTCTGTAGTCAAGACCCTCCGAAACGCTACATTTAAGGTCCGTAGTCATGAACAATCAAAACGCTACATTGACGGTCCGTTGTTAAGACCCTCCAAAACACTACATTTAAGGTCCGTAGTCAAGACCCTCCAAAACGCTACATTTAAGGTCCGTAGTCATGACCAATCAAACGGCAACATTTAAGGTCTACAGCTCTCGACTATCAAACACTTAGTTCCACAAATTATGCTTTTCTAAAAATCAAGTCAAATATGCGCTTAACCGGAGGTCTTTTTAACAAAAGCCAGAGTTCTTTCTAACAAAATCGAAGTTCTTTTTATCAAAGGCCGGAGTTCTCATTAACAAAAGCCAGAGTTCTTTCTAACAAAATCGAAGTTCTTTTTATCAAAGGCCGGAGTTCTCTTTAACAAAAGCCAGAGTTCTTTCTAACAAAATCGAAGTTCTTTTTATCAAAGGTTGGAGTTCTTTCTACCAAAAGCCAGAGTCCTTTTTAACAAAAGTCGGAGTCCTTTTTATCAAAAGTCGAAGTTCTTTTTACTAAAAGCCGGAGTCCTTTTTATCAAAAGCAGGAGTTCTTTTTACCAAAAGCCGGAGTCCTTTTTAACAAAAGCCGGAGTCCTTTTTAACAAAAGCCGGAGTTCTTTTTATCAAAAGCTGGAGTTCTTTTTACCAAAAGCTGGAGTCTCTTTTAACAAAAGCCGGAGTCCTTTTTATCAAAAGCCAGAGCTCTTTTTACTAAAAGCCGGAGTCCTTTTTAACAAAACCCGGAGTCCTTTTTATCAAAAGTCGGAGTTCTTTTTATCAAAAGTCGGAGTTCTTTTTACCAAAAGTCGGAGTCCTTTTTATCAAAAGCTGGAGTCCTTTTTATCAAAAGCCGGAGTTCTTTTTAACAAAAGGCCGAAGGTCATTTTATCAAAAGTCGGAGGTCATTACATGCAATAACCAGACACTTTAAAACATGATCGTGGCCAAACTTCATGCATTTAAGTAGAACATCCAAATAACAGATGACCAAAGTAAATTACCATAACATGCTTTACGTAGAAACTTAGCAATATTCCTCGTCAAACTTCAACATAAATTCATCAAAATCACGTATACTTGCATTTCAAACATGAGCTTTAAAAACAGGGAGTACACTTACCTGGATTGGATCTATGAACCCCTTTCTTGGTTCTGGCTCGAAGTTCTTAACGCCTTTACCCGCTCAATTGCTCAGCTTCCTATCTTAATTCCCAAGGCCATTACTTATAGACGTTGGGGTTGGTGGTAGTAGGTAGAGTAGGTCAATTGCTTGTACTTCTTTGTTTCCTTCCCTTGCCTTTCTAGAAGGTCAGTGGGGTGGTTGGGAGTAGGTTACCTACTCAGGCATGATTATTCTGACTTTACTTTTCGTAATAGCTTTCTTACCGGCGTTGTAGGCATGGTTATTCTGACTTTACTTTTCGTAAGGGCTTCCTTACTGGCATTGCAGGTATGGTTATTCTGACTTTAGTTTTTGTAAGGGCTTTCTTTATTATTTCTTGTCAACTGGCTTTGACCGGATTTAGGTTTCTCCTTTGCGTTTTCTGTCAACTAGCTTTGACCAGATTTAGCTGTTTCTT
Source organism: Nepenthes mirabilis (assembly GCA_025585075.1). NCBI lineage: Eukaryota > Viridiplantae > Streptophyta > Magnoliopsida > Caryophyllales > Nepenthaceae > Nepenthes > Nepenthes mirabilis. The sequence goes on from JAODPA010072247.1 coordinate 26,354, forward strand.
CCTACACATTGCGGTCAACGTTACTTACCCGTAACACTTTCGGTCAACTGGCATTGACCAGATTACTTTCCTCATTCCCTTCCCTTCCGGTCAACTAGCGTTGACCGGATAAGCCTTCCTTTAAGTTTTTCGGTCAACATACGTTGACCAGATTTCCTCTTTCTTTACGTCTTCCAGTCAACACTCGTTGACTGGACATCCACTCTTATCACATTTTTCGGTCAACAATCACACAATTTCGGTTAACTTAACTACCCCATTTCGCCTCCTGGTCTTTCATTACTTCCAGTTTCACATTTTCGATCAACTAGCGTTGACCGGATAAATATCCTTCACATTTTCAGTCAATTGGCATTGACCGGATAAAATTTCTTTTATTTTAACATTATATTAATTTAATGATTGTGACTTTCTATGATTTAGAATCTGGGCCATTACACAGAACGTCATTAATAAAAACTACAACAAATTTATCCAAATCAGGTTGAAAGACCCAATTTATCAAATCTATAAATACAGCAAGAGTATTCATCAATCCGAAAGGCATAACAAGAAATTTATAGTGGCTGCATCTCGTGGCTGCATCTCGTCCAAAATGCCATTTTTGCCACATCCTCTTGTTTAATCAAAAATTGATGGTACCCTAATTAAAGATCAATATTTGAGAACAAATAGGTTTCTTGAAATTGATCAAAGAGATCATCAATCTGCAGTAATGGTGTGAGATCCCGATCCTAAAATGTGATAATTATAGAATAATTATATAGATAAAAATCATGTTCGGAGCTTAAGTATGGTAGAAAATTTGATACTGAAGCAAAATGAGGCAAAATGGGCCAAAACAAGAGGGGCGCTCGAGCATCGCTCGAGTGCCATTTTGCGAATGCAGCTGCCTAATGGCCGCCCGAGGTGAGGCGGGAGTAAGGTAGGGCTACAAGGGTAGTGCTTGAGCAACACTCGAGCACCAACCCTAGGCACAAAAATGCAAAAGTGAGCGCTTGATGGCCGCTTGACTGGCGCTCGAGCGCCAGTCACGAGCCATGCATGTGATCCATTTTTCCTTCATTTTTAAATGGTAATGAGGGAGAAGGAGATCAGCAGAATGAAGGGCAGAACGAGAGGAAGAGAAGAAGAAGGAGAGGGAGGAGAAGGAAAGGGGAGAAATTGTCCGTTCCACTCTGGTCCGAAAAAAATAACGATAGATCAGGGTTAGGCAAGTGTACTTCAAGCATTATTTACCATTTTTACTGCTTTTTTGTATATCTAAATTTGTATTTATGCTCAAAACCCGTGATTCTACATTTTTATTGTAAATAGAGCATATTTCTTCCGATTAATTGAACAGCTTTTATGTTTACTAGCAAGTGCTGTAATATTTACCACCGATTTCATGTGTAAATCTGTATTTGGTGTTCATTTATCATTCAAACTGTTTAGCAAAATCCTAAGCACGAAAATGAAGGGATTTAAGGGTTTTAATCCATAATTTCTGATATGTAAAACTTAATCTGTAACATGATAATGTCCAGGATGTGATTTATATTTAAAAAATTTATACGGATTTATACTGTTAAATTTCTGAGGATTTCTAAAGTAAATTTGAAAGGTTATAAACTATTACTGTATATTCTGAAGCTAACTGAAGAGTTATTGTGAAACTCTGATTGATTTTTGAAGTTGAAAAGGTTTTTAGTTAAGAAATAAGAAGAGAAATATTTTTGATACTGCTAATTAGGACCAAAGACTAAAATACAGTTAGGTTAGGTTCTCCGACATGTCTTTGAACTTTACAGTGGCAATCGAGGATAATTATCAAACTATCAAATCATCGAATTGAAATGTATACCAACAAACTAGCGAACTATCGGCCTTTGATTGTATGGATTAAGTACAATCTGTCCTCAATTATTTGCCCTCTTCGCTAGTAGGGTCTATGGGTTTGGTCCTTTACTGATAAAAAAGAAGATTTCTAAAATTTTATAGATTTAATATCAGTTTCTGATTTTTGAGTTTCGCTATACTGTTTTATGATTTTCAAAACATGATTTTATTCGTTTATGCTTTCTCTATTTTCATGTAATTTTCTGTTACTGCCATGATGGAATACTTATTTGTTTCTCTACAATTGCATTTATATTCATTTGCATAACTATTATGCATAATGAAAGTGTGGATTATGATTATCGAACTTTGTTTATATCAAATTAGGCTTTTCTCATAAATTCTATATATGTTTCTATTCTTTGACAGTTTCTAGGATCTTCTACATTTATGTTCTGCTAATGTTTTTATGATCACTATTTTAATGCATTTATGCTTTATTCCTATTTCCGTGATGCCACCGTTATTCTGATTATCATGATTTCTGCTCTAACATATTTATATTTTACATGAAAGCTTGAATTATGATTACTGAGACCTGTTCACATGAATGCTTCTATTCTTCTGATATTATCATTATTTTCTGTCTTAATGAATGTATGTTCTACATATTTTGGTACCTTGTTGGGTTTGGTTCACTTTTTACTATTTTTTTCTCCCAACAATGCTATAGAGATGATACTGGATGATCAGGCATAGCTAGAGCTAGCAAGGAAGATTTGGAGCCTCAAAGTCTTCTAAAAGATTTTGAAAAATCTGATAGTTCTGCAAATTTCATAGACTTTTGTAAAAAAAATTCTGTATTAATAACTGTGATACGTTTTGTACTCTGATGGAATAGTATTTATGCTTCTGCAAGTTTATATTACGGATTTAGTTGCTTCCGCTATACGTTTTCTATATTTGTATAGGACCGAGATGGTATCTCTCGTATGTTTTTGGTATAGTGGAAAGGATTGTGTGTTAAAATTATGGATGGATATGACAATTGTGATCCTGTGAATATGTGTTGTAGGAAAACTTGTAGTTTTTGGATATTTGTGTGCATGTACTAATTACGTTATACATGTTTATGTTTTAGTTTAGCTAAGTTTTAGGGGAGACTCTGCCCATTTTCTCCTAGAACCTTAAGTTAAGATTTGGGTTTCTATTGATGTATCTGTAATGACGGAATTATCTGAGGACAAAAAAAATTCGTTCCATCACAATTGGTATCAGAGAAAACGAGATGCCTTAAGAATGATCTGAATCGTAAACAGAAGCTTAGGAAATAATGCTGACTAACCGAATAGGTAGGGATAGATATAGACATATTAAGTTAGGATAGGAAATCCTAGGTGTTCTAGCTTGCATAAGTTAGAATTGACTTGAGTTAGAACTTAGTGATTAAACTGAATGATTAAATTGATTTACAGTGGTCTCAGGTCTAGATTGATCGGTTTGGATTTTAGGCTTACGTTTAAGATAATATGATCTAAGGCCAAGATGATTTAGGATAGAAATGGACCAAGGCTTAGTGATTATGCAGAATCGAAATAGGTTGAAGGTTCAGGTGGAACTATTTTGTAATAAGATAAGGTATTTTGGCTTGTCCTTGTTTAGAATTAAGTTGGGAGAACAGTCAATGAATTGAGCTTGGGGAACTAAAGAAAGTAATCAGGGTTCTTGATTGTTCAGAAAAAGTTTAGCTAGCTAAGGTAAGGCAAGACTGATAGTAGGTTACTTGGTGTCATGTCTCATCTTTTAGGATATTTGGGAGTAATTGATTTTAAAAAGGACCCTTCTTTATGTGACGTTTTTGGAGGGCCAAAAGATGAGGCCAGTTAATGATGGAAAGTGAATGAATATATGTGTGTTTCAAATTCCAAAATAAAACCTGATGATGTCAAATCCTTGAGGGGCAACTGTTGTCTGAAGGAATTATGAATTTTAATGTTCGGTTTGGGTTTGTGAATAAATTAACTTTGATGGGATATTAAGACGATCTAGTGTAACATCCCAAAATCCCAAAATATTTTTATCGGACTAAATTAGAATTATTTATTATTTTCGATAGTTTTGGGTAATTCGGGCATGTGAAAAATTAATTTAATATTATGAAATTTTGGGAGAATGTTCGGAATTGTTGGGTCGGTGTTGGAGTGTGCCCATTCGATCGTTCGGGCGTCGAATTAAAGTTTGGGATTAAAAGAAACGTAATATATAATA
>JAODPA010072258.1:0-30434 GCA_025585075.1 Nepenthes mirabilis
CAAGGGAGAAGGGAGGGGGTTTCAGCCGGCGTTCATGGCGCGCGGCGGAGGAGAGGAGAGGAAGGAAGAGGGCGGCCGGCGATGATAGCGTCAGCGAAGTTGGCGAGGTGGGCTTGGTCGACGGCGGCCAGAAGTGTGTCGGTGGAGATGCAGTGAGGAGAAGCCTTCGAGGAGGTCGACGGCGGTTGTTGGCGACGTTATTGGTGACAACGTGTGGAGGTGGCGCTGCGGTGGGCGACAATGTGTTGTGGTGGCTCACCGGTGACCTGCGTTGGCCGTGGGTAAGCTGTGGCGTGAGGCAGAAGCGCACGAAGAGGAGAGAGAGAACGGCGCACGTAGAGAGAGAACGGTGCACATAGAGAGGGGACGGCTGAGTTGTGGCGACGGCAATGGCGTGCGGTGGTGATGCCGGGAAGGCCAGTGTCGGCCGTGTGTGGTGGTGGCAGGCCGGCGATGGCCACGCAAGCGGCAACAGTGCGAGGGAGAATGTGCAGAGGGAAGAAAGGGGCAGTACGCAGGCTTCGGCAGGCAGGAGAGAGAGAGGTACCGTTCGGGCATTTCGAGACATTTTTTCTTCAGATCTGTAAAGTAAGAGATTCAGGAAGGTATTTGTAAACCCCCTCTTTGATCCGATTTAATTTTTGATATATTGGATACTGTATTAATTTTTTTCTAACATGCATGTATTTTTATATACCCATTTTATCTATTCCGGACATGTATGTATAGTTCATTAGATTATTTTGGGAGATTTTGAATATGGGTTTTATGATTTTTGAAATTTATTATTTTTTTGAAAGTCCAAAAAATTTATTAGACTCGGTATATATTTATATCAATATGTGTAATAAAAATATACACGAAACTTGCATTGGCCGTGCATTTTCACATGCACGTATTGAGTTGTGGTCACTACATTTGAATTTGGATTATTGGATTCTGACTAGCTCCGGACGAGGAGATTATTTTGTTATTTGGAAATCTCTTTTCGTCGATAGGAAAGACTTGAAATAGTGAACCTTCTCATTTCGATAATTTGACTTGATTTTAGAATATATTCGGACGTCCTAATACATCTGACAAGTTTGAGAAATGCACCCAAAGTCACGGATAGTAAAACATAGTGAGCAACCTTATCTATGGGTACACAATACATTGATTTTGGCCTAAGGTTACCGGGATTATATGTAACCCTTTCTCAAATTAGTTTTCAAATAATCAGAACCCAAATTTGATGCATGATTTGTATCTCTATATTTATTTATATTGAATTTTGATTTGGATTTGGATTTTAAATTTGAATTTAAAATTCACCGATTTTGCCCTCATCTGGGGTTTGGTATGTCTCGTACAAACGATTTTGACTATATATTTTGATCCGGACCATTGAAATGTTTGACGCGACGCTACTTCGGCTTTTGCGCACGCTATTAGATCCTTTGCCTATCGAATTCTAACCCAGATCACAAGCTGATCGGGCCTCGGACTCGGATTGGACTTGGAATCCGCTATACGTCTATTGGAATCGGTTCGGATCACTTCTGTTTTGTTTATATATATATATACACGTCCCGATGATGACTGTTTTATGATTTGGATATTTATTTTGGATTTGGATATTTGATTTAAGTACGAAACTACTATTGGATTTTTGATTTGAAATTTTTATTTATTTATCGGTGATTTGGATATATCTGTTTGACATTAATTCTGTATTCTTCAGGCTCATTTGTTCATCTATGATACTTGTTGGGTATTATACTCATTTTTCTATTTTATCCATTCAGAGTAGAAGATTCGGATACATTGTAGGAGTTATGATGTGATTTGTCAGCCATTCGTCTGATTCGGTGAGTTTTGGTTCTATTATGGTTTAATTTGACAATTGATGCGATTGTATTATGGAATTGGTCGGGTATAGGCCTATGATTATATTTCGGGAATAATTTAAATATTATGCTATGTATGATCATAATTTTGGTTTAATTATTACCTCCCTTACGATGATTGTAAAGCATGTCATATTTATCTGGTTTGGACGGTTGTCCGATGAGATCCTGTGTGGATTTAATTTCGTTAAATTGTATATTCTGGTTTGTCACACCTGAATTTTTGGGATTTAATATTATTTGTTTAATATTATTTGAGATTTTAAATTTTAGGAATTATAATTAATTATTTAAATTGACTTGCTTGATTCGAGTTCGTGACAGAAGCTTGACTGAGAGGTCCCACATCAGTTGGGAAAGGGGAACGAAGCGTGCTCTTATGTCCCGTAGATACCTCCCCATTGTAGACGCGTTTTGGGGGCTGTGAGCTTGTCAGGAACAAAACTGTGCGAGCTTAGCCCAAAGCGGATAATATCCACATGTGGGTGCCTGGGGACGTTACAGATGGTATCAAAGACGGGACGTGAGCCGTTTGTGCCAGCGAGGACGCTAGGCCCCAAAGGGTGGGTGGATTGAGAAGTCCCACATCGGCTGAGGAAGGAGTATGAAGCGTGCTATTATGAGGCGTGAATACCTCCTCATTGTGGACACGTTTTGGGGGCTGTGAGCTTGCCAGGAATAAAACTGTGCGGGCTTGGCCCAAAACGGACAATATTCACAGGCGGGTGCTTGGGGACGTTACAAAAATCCAGACTGAAAATGGATTAGGATACTTGATAGATTAAACCGTTATCTAGATTAACATCTGAAACACAGACATGTTGGACACAATCCAAACTAACAGATTTCAATACAAAATATATATGCTGGAAACAATCTGGAACGTAATCTAAAATATATAACAAGTTCGCCGCATGTTTTTTCTTCCCTACAAAATAAACAAGCCTGCTACAATTTGGAAAACAAAATATAATATAAGAAATGGTCAATCTTTTCCACATGTTTTACAGTATAAATTGTTTAATGAAATTCAGTTTTTGTTCCGGCGGAAGATTAAACAAGCCTACCATAAATGTTGGATTACGTATACATTTCATATATACTGTATTCTTTTCACTCGCGGGTAATTCATAAATTTCAGATAATATATAATATAATTACGCCGTCCTTTGTTCATTTGTGTTGGCTTCTAAACTTTTGCTCAACAATTGACCGATCTCTTTGAGATTTGTACTGAATACATCGACTACTTGGATAAAACAATCAGATAGTGCTGTCACATTCCCACTAACCTTCCATTTCCTTCCTTTGGATGTCCCCAATGCAGCTGGAGTTCTCACATGCGGTGTATTTTGACAAGGGAAATCATTAGCGTCGAGTAAGTCTTCAATCTCTATTTCTCGAGTATCACGCTTAATTGCTCGTTATCCGGTTCATTGGTTTAAAACTCCTCAAGGATGTCCTCGGTAACCTGTGCATCTGCTCCTATGGCACGATCTTTGTTATAAATCATTGACAAATCTGCAAAATATGAAAATGACTTCTTCCTCCAAATAGCGGCTCCCTTGTGATATTGTATTAATAACATACAGATTTATATAAATTTAAACAAAATATAATATAATTTATAGAGAATAATAATCGATTATGTATGCGATAATAAAATTAATACATAGTACAATTCAAGCAGAAACACCCAGATAAATTAGTAATAAATCAAACAATATTTTTCCTGTGCAAATGATTAACAAGTAAGTGACCTAATCTATATTCAATTGTAAATTTTATTTTTTGCCATGAAGCTACGGTATTCGAAAAAAAAATAAGACCCACCACGGGAGATTCTCTCATGCTATTCCATTAAATTCATGAAAACATCCGCAAAACATTGAAAGTTCAATCAAATTCTTTTACAACCTCACTTCAAGTTTCAATCAAATTGATTGAAAGTTCAATCAATTCCCGAAAATGTAACCCACATATTCGGTGCCCAGGCGATCTTCAACATCATTTTCTCACACCAAGGTGCCAAGCCTGTAAATCGATAGCCTAAGCAAACAAGTTTTGAATGAAAACGAAATCAATCAATTAGTTAAAAGAAGTATCATAAACAATTTTCATTCCGGCCATCCACATTTCCCATATGCTAGATTAAAACGGCTCACATTATCATCACTTATCTGAAAATCAATTGAATCCACCGCAGCCCAAGACGGAATGCAATACAAAACCTCACGAATTAGGAATACTGGACATCGAATGACAGAAATCGACCAGAGCACACACAAATTATAAAATTTGAGGACATTGTTCAACAAAATGGCAAACAAAAAGTCCAGGATTATTAGCACCAGAAAATAATTCAAATAATTATTTAACAAAATAAATAGCCAAAACTTATCAATACGTATGCACTTCATACATGTTCTGCAACAACCATTTGTCTTGCATCGCCCCATCCAAATTCAGACGTGTTTGTACTCCTTATCATATCATATACGACGTTCTAATTCTTTTTCAACGTCTTTATTCTGGATGAAATGTGGGGATTTACCTTCAAACTCGAATTTGGTAGTTTTTGCTGTAACATCCTCTCCAACTCATGTAAATAACCCGATTTAAAACCATTGTCAGCATTAAGTGTACCAATGTTATATAATTCGACCATACAAGTAATAAGAGCATCATTTTTATGAAACTCTCATCTTCTTTTGGTTTCCTTATCAGATTGTGACATATTTATCTACGTTAATCTGTCATAATAATAAATAAGCAATTTAAGAGCAGACATCATAAAATCTAGGCATCAAGTCAAGCATATTCATCATTAATAACAAAATTGATGATATGGAACAACAAATATATAATTAGCACTACTCAAAGCAAAAATGTCAAATTTATCATTCAATTGTATCCCCTATCGCTCAACATAACATTTGTCAAATTATTCCTAAATACACTCCAATCATCAGTAAGATCTAGCTGTATTATCGTTTCTGCATCTTTATTTAACGAAGCCTCCTGAGACATGCCATCGTATTCATCCTCAATAGGATCATAATCCATATCATTTCTTATAAAATTATGTAGCAGACAAGTAATGATAACTCAATTGTATGTTCTAATAGGATAAAATGATGGACTTTTAAGGATCCCCCACAACATTTTTAGCAATCTAAAATATTTTTCGATAACATTATGAGAAACGGCATATTTCATATTGAAAAATTCATCATTCGTTCGTGACTGATGGTCTTAACGCCATTCATTTAAATGGTATCTCTGTCCCCTAGATGGTGCAAGAAATCCATTATAATTTGTATATCCCGCGTCAACTAAGTAGTAAGTACCTATACAAAAACATGGGATATCATTACGTAAAATAAGCTGATTGCAAAATATTATGCTTGATTCGATGATCCACAATCTTACTGTTTAGAACTTTCAGTCCATGCTTTCTATTTAGCGCATCTCGTAAAATTCTAGAATTTGCTGCAGATCCTTACCAACTAGAGATGACATATATAAATTGCATGTTATGGGTACATGTTCCTAACACGTTTGTAGCTATATCTCCCTTACGATTACGATATCTAGATTTGTTTGCAAATGGTATCCTTATTTTTATATATGTTCCATCCAAAGCGCCTATACAACCCTACAAATATATATCGAATTAGAATGAGTTATCTACTACATTTGCCACATAGTTACAATAATAAATATATGAAATAATTACATACCGAAAATCATTTCTATTGCTCATCTGTGCAGTTCTCAAAAATGGGTTCTGACCGTCTAAATAAGTGTGCTTGCATATAATTGTTGCGGCTAACATGTTATTAAATATTCTACTTACCGTCTTACCCAACCGTTGAAAATTATGTGCAATCACCCTATTTTTTACATGATATGCAAGAATGTGTAAGAATATTGCCACTTGCTTATCAATTAGCATGTGTTTTGATGGACGAAGTCCCCCAATATTTGTTAACATGTCACATAGTTTGAGAAATGCGGGCCTACTCATTCTCAACATGTTAATACAAGCAATATCATTACCATGTATGATTTGGTGGATGTATTCTCTTTTTTTATAAAAGTCAAGTTTGTAAGATCTAGTGATTGTAAGTTTTGACTGTCCAATAATTACAGTTGCACTTAGGACACATAAAAACCACCAAAATGTAATACAAATTTCAATCAAATGCATTATAACGACCACTATCTTCTTTTTCTTCTCATTGGACAAATTGAAACGTAATTGATCCATAAACTGTAATAATAAATCACAGTAAATACAAATATAAGGAATAGGACTTTTTATTTAATAGCTCAACAAATACAACATATACAGCTGTTTGTGAAGAATCTAGATGCAGCATATATAGCAATTACACCACAGAAATATATACCAATATAACACATAAAAAGCAAACGCATAAAAAGTAAATACAGTTGCAGGCATATGGATCCAAATAGATAGGCACCAACAATTGCAAAGCATATGTATCCAAAAAAATACCAACAATTGATCGAAATACTTCTATTAGTTTTGTCCAATAACAGGCTCCAAATTCTAAATAAGGAATGAGACCCCCTTTTTTTTCCGGAGCCAACAGCGCAATGCCATTTTTGCTGGTCAACGAGTTGACCGGCACTCCCCCCTTCTTTTTTTTTTCCTACAACCCACAGGCTGGTCAACTAGTTGACCAGCCAAATGCCATTTTTGCCGATCAACTTATTGACCGGCATTTTTCCCATTATTTTTTTCCTGCAACCCACAGGCAGGTCGGCACTTTCCCCTTCTTCTTTTTTTCTGCAACCCACAGGTCAGTCAACGAGTTAACCGGCCAAATGCCATTTTTGCCGGTCAACGAGTTGACTGGCACTTCCCCCCATGTTTTTTTTTTACGGGAGATTGAAGATGAAGCCTGCAATTAAATCAAACCAAACAATTAATGCAGAGCCGTTCTTGATGTAGAAATCAAATCAAAATCTGGATCCAGATTTTGCTGTTTACAACATATCATGCTACATATGAAGCAGACAGATAGAAATCGGCTACATAAAAATCTGAAAATCAATATGCTGAAGAACCGGACGTACAACCACAAAGACACTGGACACGCCGAATAAATTTGGAAACAAATATGCTGAAGGATCTAACATATGTAAATAGAGGCACAGGAAAAAAAATATAAATTTGGAAACGAAATCGAGCTAGAAACGATGGCTATCAGACTGAAACATTAACTTAAACAGAGAAAATTGAAACAAACTAGGGCTTCGCACAACCCAACAAATCGAAACCCACAAATCAAAATGGGGTTTCACAGATCTAAAATCTAACAAATTTATTGAGAAATTTTCTCATAAATATGTAAGTAGGCGGTGAGATCGAATTAAGGTTAGCTCAGAGAATAGTTTCTTTCTCAGAAGAAATTTCTTACCTTTTGGTGGAAGTAGAAAAAGAGAATATAACGACGGAGAATGGTGGAACGAGCGAGGGAGAACAGCGATGCAGCACAATGGAAGCAGCGAGAGAGAACAGAAGAGAGCACAGAGAACGTCGCGGCAATGAAAACGAAGCAGCAGCAAACAAAATGAAATAGAGGGAAATTTCGAAATATTATAAAAATTGTGCGAGAATAATAATTTTTAGGTCACTGAAAATAAATAATACTAATATCCTGTAGTAATAATTGTTCTTTTGATTTTGGGAATAAATATTCTCTAAAAATATTTATTTTTGCTTTATTTTGTAACGAAATACGTCAATTATAATTTTTGTAGAATTAACTCGAAATAAAAATTCTATTTCGAACTACTAAAAGTGACGTCAGATTCTTTGAAGTTTCTTGATGGCTTTTGTTTGTTGGAGTAAAGAATAATTTACCATTTCAAAACCAGAGTAGAGGAAATGATAACCAAGCAGATTTCCATATTCTAGTACTCGTTTCTGGTCTTTATTTCGAGGTCTTCCGAGTGCTCAGTCATCTCGTATTAGGTTTTCAAATATGGAGGTTCATGGTTTGTTTAGGCTTTTGATCCTTGTTCCTCCGTCTCTGTCATTTTCTCTGACCGTAAATATTCGCACAAGCATTGGTAAATAGTTAGTTTTCGGTTTTCTTTGTTTTAGTTATGCATTTGTAATTTCAAATTATTTTGGATTTTAGATAAGATTTTAGTAAAGAGGATGATTATAGATACTCTCATTTGCTCTTTATCTTGCTGAGTTGATTTGAGAATTCAAGAAATTCCAGTTGTGTTATTTTTGGTTAAATACATCGGTAGCAAATCCTGGCGTTAATTTGTTGCCGCTGTCGCCAATCCCAACCCAAACACTACCATTCCGAACTGTAAGCGCCTACAATGCCGCCCTCCTCTCTTGCATCATTGCACCACTAGCTGTCAACTGTATCCCCTCGGCGAAAGTTTGAAACCCTAACCAGCATTGCGCCTTGATCGAGCCCTAACTCATTGGAAGTCTGCTCACAATCAGCCTAAGTTGAACAAATCAAGCTCTAGACACAAAAAACTTATGCAAAAAATGGTGACACTGATGCACTTATCTAGACAGTTGAGTCTCTAAAACTCGTTCCCCTTTGTCAGTTTGAGGAAAACGATTTATGAGTGACTAGGTACATTGATGGTCGTAGGTCTCACATGCAGGCCGCATTGTATCGTCAGTCCTTCCAGTCAGTAGAAATGTCCTCTTCTGCTGCTGTTCATGCACAGTGAAAAGCTAAAATGCAAAGAGATGCACAGCTGCCTCCTTATACAGTTGCTTTAGCCCCCCGCATTATTCAATGCCTATTGTGTTCTATAAGATATCATCGATTATACTATTTTTTGCTTTTGTTGCCACCTAAAGGATACCTTATAGAAATTATCCTAACTCCAAGAAAGCGGAAATTAGTTTGGTAAGATGGATAAAAGGAGATGATTCATAGGTTGAAATTGAGGGTAACAGTATAACTAAAGGAGAAATTCTGTATGTTGGTGCTCAAGCATATTTTTGTTCAGAAGATGAGCATGAAGATATTTGCATTGCCATAAATTATTACGATGGGAAGAGTCTGACAATCGGAGTTATGTCTTTGGACAAGCATGGTGGCTTGCTTATAGTACTCAGTTCCTAGCTCATGCCCATGCTATTGTTGATACTGCTGCATCTTTTAATATTATTACTAACAGGATAGTGAGACAGTTGCAGGTACCACATGAGCGCACTACAAACTTCACTCTTGAACCTATTTTGACAGTCAAATTTCAAGTGGGAGGTTTGTTGGTGTTCTATTATGCCTTGTTTCAAGCTTCCAACCTTGTGATGGCATTTTAGGCAGGCCTTGGCAAATTGACTATTTGATCCTTTATGATAATGTGGTTGACTAAGTCATTACTCTCTCAATCGGGTCAAGGCATTATGTTTAACTTGGGGATGCCATGACCCATGCTTCATTTGGTGTAGTTCTCTCTCCAGTTGTTTCAACTCTGAAGTCTCCTAATATGTTTCACTTTGAGGACAGAATTTTTTTTTTGGGGGAGGATGGTGTAGTACATGGTAAATTATATATACTGTTACACAAGCATAAAAAAATAATAATTTTAAATTATTAGATTCGGTTATCTGTCTGTTATTTTAGATTATTTTGAATTTTTTATAATCCTTTAGGTAAGAATAGCTAGGACGATTATAGATACTGCCATATACTCCTTATTTTCAGAGTTGATGAGAGAATCGAAGAAATTTCAGTTGTTTTATCTTTTAGTGGCTGCCTGTTCTACATCACTTTATCTTGTTTGCTTATGAAATCTCTCATCCTGAGTATGGTTCAGAAAATGTGCATGTATAGGATTTATGATGGTGCTGCATTGGTATCATCAACTTCATTAATCTTTCCCTTTTCACATATTAAGCCTAGATCAATTGCCTACATTTATTGTAGAATGTGCTTCTGTGACTTGATGATAACTCCTCCCCCTTCTTGTTCTTTCCTGTCTGGTGCATTTCTGGTGTAGACTATATAGAATACCAATCCTTGAGGAGTTATGGTTTCCTGTGATTACATTTTCAGATTCACGTGTTTCAGATTTCAGTCATAAATATCCCATATTCTGTTTTCCAGGTTTATAAATGACTTGTTTTCTTATTTTCCCAACCATTTATTCTCTAGATGAATACACAATTACCCAAGGAGAAGGTTAAAATGCTGGAGTATTTTTCCATCCTTTATAGATCTGCAGGGGGAATTTGTCTTGGTTCCCACTCATACTTGACCTATACACACACCTGACAGGTATCGTGTTCCAGAATTATTATTATTTTTTTGTCTCAGCAACAATATATGTTTTGTGCTTCTTTGTCTTCAATGGTCTCCTCCATTTCTATTATTTATTCCTTACTATGTTTTGACATTGCTAGAACATGAATTTGTCTAGTCTTGCAGATCTATCCATGCTTGTTGTTCAAACTCTGATTTGAATTTCTTTTCATAGGTTGATTGGGAGATAGAGAAAATATGCTTTCAAGGATTCTCGTCTGTTCTTGCAAATTTATATGCCATGCAGCCTTCCCATGTTGCCAAACCGATCTGGTGATGGATTACAATATTAAAAGAGGAAAATTGAAAATGAAGCAAATCCATCCAATAAATTAGGTATTAATCTTCCTCTAAAGTAAATCCCGGATGACGGTAGTGCTTGTTATGCTACAAATTGCATCTTTTAGCACTTACTCACATTTCCCCTTTATATGGGATTTCGGGGAAGGGGGTTAGTCTTGGTCTTTAAGGTCTCTACTATAGACAAAGCATCGACTACGGACATACTTAGCTCCTTAGATCTTTATTATTGTTTCCAGAACACCTGCAGATTTTTCACATGCACTGTAAAATTTCCATGTTCAGCTGATGGACAAATTCCTCAATTTCTTGTCTTGTGATCTTTATTCCTCTCCGTGACAGTATTCCCTTCTGTTGTTACTTCTATTGCTGTTGTTAATGTTTGTCTTGTAACTATAGGTTGTGGGGGGTGGATTGTCCCACATTAGTTGATTGAAGATGTGACCTTTTGCATATAAATTAGAAGACTTCATTTTCCCTTCGAGCACCTTTTCAACAGCAAAACGATGGGCCCAACCTCAAAACTTTGTAATGGCAACTTCTGTGGGAGTCCATAGCAACGCCTGTAAAATAGCATCTTTGGCCACCTGTTTATTGCAGAGGCTATGGTATCTTACATTGGTTGAGTAAAGAGGTAGCTTCTTGCTTATAAGTGGAAAGAATTTCTTCTCCCTTCGAGCCACCTTTTCAGGGACAAAACTGTGTAAGATGGGTCTAGCGACCAAGTATGTCCCACACCTTCCCTCAAAGTGGACAAAACTGTGGGAGTCCATATCTGTAATGGTGCTTTTTGCATGCTACATATGTGCCTTTATATAGTTATAACAGGCAGTAGAATTTAAGCCCTTGGTTGTGCTTTTGTTTGCTCCCTCAGCTTCTTGATCCTTCATGAGTTGTATGCATTGGAAGCAGCAAGGTTTATGAACCTTTGGGGGGGGGGGGGTGTACCCGTGTTCATGTGTCTCATATGTCTTATTTGGTAAAGGAGGTGCATAATCAGACTGCAATGCTTTCAGACATCTGGCAAATGCTATATCATACCCAAAGAATAAACCCATTCACTGATCATTTCAGTCTATTTTGATTAGATCGTGAGGCGGTTCCTAGGTCCAAAATTTTCATCCCCCAGTAATTTGGATTGGGTTTCTGCTTTGATATTGGCACTGACCCAGTGCAAAGGACATACATATATACACATATATACACACACCCATATATATCAATGCATACATACATATATCAATACATACATACAGAATTATTTGTGTTGTGTCTGTGTTTGTTCTTCAAGCATACGACTTAGATTTTAGAACCAACCCAGCCAACCATCTAACATTTGGTTGTTTCCTTAGATGTGGGTGCACTTTGGATTTGTTTTGGGTTATATATATATATATACATATATGTTAATACTGAATAATTTGTATTATGTCTGTGTATGTTCTTCAAACTTAAATCCAAGCATAGGACTTGTATTTTTGAATCCACCCAGCCAACCCTGTTGTATTTGGGCTGTTTTCCTTTGGGTCTGGGTGCACTTTGGATTTGTATTGGGTTTAATTTTCTTGGTCAAACTAAGTTTGGGTTGTTTATCAATTCCTCTTCAAAGACAAATTAACCTGACCCTTTGGCATTCCTGTGAATGGGGTATTCTGAAAGCATTGGAGAAATAATTAAGGCACTGCCGTGCATAGGCTTTTTTGAAAAACAAAGTCTAAGGTTTGCAGTGTCCAAATAATATGCTATCTTCCTTACTTGATTGGTACCATACTGGAGAAACTTGATACCATCATTCAGTATGGGTATATTCAAGTGACTGGTTTGGTAGATTTCTGGGGATAAATTGATTTCCACATTGCACTAAATTCAGTGGATTGGGAAGATTCCGATGCTTGCGTAATCCTTCAAAGGGTGGGTTTTAAAATCTGACAAATGACCTCCCCAAGAGAATTAGAAATATGATATTATACTAATACTGTCCTGATTAGAAAAAGATGATTATAAGGCTATTAATCTATGATAGGGTTTAAATCTATAAATTTGCTTTCAATTTTGTGGAATAACTATTTAACCACACATTAATATGAGAACTTGAAAATGACCCAATGAGCAAAAGATAGTTAGAAGGCTACTAATCTCCAATAGTGTTAAAATCTATAAATCTGCTTTCAATTACCTGGAATAACTGTTCAACCAAACACTGGATAGATTCCCACAGCGTATCAACCATTGGATTTTCCAGTTCCCAAAATGTAATATGGGAAGATGCGTAAATTATAGACAAAGCAATGCTTAAGAGGCACCATGCCTTTCACAAGATTTTATATGTTGCTGGAATTTTTGAAAGGAAATGCTTTCATGTGACAACAAGACTTTTTTTTTTGTGGAAATCAGTAATATTCCAATTTCCGGATACTAAAATTCAATCTTAAGAGCCCTTTCCATGGCTTGCAGAGGAAATGCAATTGCAGAGGATGAGATGAAAGCAGGAGTTACTTGCAGAAGCAGACTGCATGGGCTCAGTGTGAATAGTCAATCCAGCACGTATTGTTTCCCTCAAAGAGACTTTCTAAAGGCACCTAACCTATGGGGCGCTTGTGCAGGTAATTCATATTTTTATTTAAAACTGTTATCAGACACTTTTGCAATGCCTCAACATCCCATTGTTGTCTGACCCTCCAAAGCGATGTAGGAGGAGGAGAACTCATAATATCTTTGTCTAGGAATAAATCCGCTTTCCCCAATTCCTTTTATTTCTGATAGATTATGTTATATGGTTTTGTTAGGACAGTTTGATCCTAAGGCTCCATTTGGATTTCTTAACTTCTGAATTATACGGGGATGATAGAGGATATTCTGTTCAAAAGTCAGTTATATTTTGTCATTTTTCTTCCGGACTTCTCTTTTTTTGGGGTTTGTTTGGATATAGGGAAATTTAAAGGAAAGGAAATTAATGAGAAAAAAATGAAAATGAACGCAAAATTACTTCCTTAAATGCAAATATTCTAATACACTTTTTTTTTGTTATGTATTTTTTCTTATGATTTTTCATGCAATCAAATATGAAAAAATATTTTATTCAATTTTTTTTCATTTCTTTTAAAATTTTTTAAATCAAAACAAACTCTAAAAAATCTCTGGAGCCTAAAAGGCCATGAGAAATTGATGGGAGAGTAAAAAAAATTAAAGGTAAAAGAAGACTTCCTTGTCTGAAGTCCTTTCCTTGCCTTACACCCAAATGGAGCGCTAATCAATTTTTTCTCCTCAACTTTGCTGAAGTCTAAACAGAGCCTTTTTGGAAATCTTATCATCTTTCGCAAATGACTCCTGTATCTAACTGTACTGGAGAAGCTTTACTAAATTTTTGGAAAAAACTGACTGAAAACTACTTTAGTCATTGTATATCAGATCATGTTACTAGATACTTGGAGCATATAGCTTATAGTTTCTCAGTGTTTTCCAATTTCATTGTGCATCTTGCCTAAGGATTGCTGAAAAAAAAAAAAAAAAAAACTGCAGGAGGAGACTTTACTTCAGGAATTTGATGTCCATTCTATATGGGTATGTCTTTGCATATTGTTATGTGGTAGAGTGCAATTTGCGGATTGGTGGTCCATTTTTCAAATACTGGCTAAAGAATAGACTGTATATAAAAGATTTGCAACTCACATTCGATTTTAGAAAATATAAGGGATGATTTTCTTGATGTATTTATGTATGGTAGAGTGGTCCGTTTTTGAAGTGGTGAGAGGTAGTTTTTGAGGAGCCTTTCAAGATTTATACAATGAAAAGAAACTGCTTTATTCATTATGTAGTAGGATTATTACTTTTCCATTTTTCAAGATTGGGAGGGGGGGACAGTTTCTTTGGAAGCTCTATGAGATTTATGCAAGTTGCTTAAAAGAAACTGCTTTTATGATGATTATTGGCCCCATTTTCAAGCACGGAGGGGTTTGTTTTCGTTTGCAAGATTTATGAAAGATGGTGATAGAAATTGCTTTAGTCACCGTATATTTGATCATGTAACTAGATACTTGGAGCATATAGCTGATAGTTTCTCAGTATTTTTCCAATCTTATTTTCGCATCTTGCCAAAAACCTGCTGGAAAATAGGTTCATGTGAAGTAAATTTGGAGGGAAACAGAAGCAAATAAAAATAACCAAAACACCCCATTTGTAAGGATTAGATTATGGAGAAATATCTCCTTAACTGAATTAGTAATGAAGAAGAGAATGGGAAGAGAAAAAAGTTGAGAAAGCTGGAAAAATAAAACAAAAGTTCCCAATTTAAGAAAGGAAGGGGTCCTCAAAGGAAATCGTGCTTAATAGGTATTTCATCTCCTTTTGCTCTGAATAAGTTCTCTTAATTTATACTATTTACTAAGAATATATTCCTAATGATGCTAATACTATTCCTTTACTAAAAGCAGGTAATTACAACAATAAAGGAAAAATAGAAGAATCAATTTGGTTGTCATATGTCATGTGTCTTGTATGTGTCCCTGCTGGCTATTAATTTAGTTGTGCTTCTCACGTGATTTTGAGCTACTCCAACAGTCGTCCTCCTCGATCCACCACTCTACTCTCTCACGATGGATATTATTCCACTTGTGTGGCTGTTATGTTGTCTCCTTGAGCCTATTTGCCTTTCTTCATGTGCTTTTGCTGCCACGTTTTGGATGCTTCATGATGGCACTTGCCACCCTTTCACCCGATGGTGGAATTAGGGCCAAGTGTGCACTGATGATGGAAGAATTTTGAGCCCCTTGCGCTGTGACTCCCATTGCTCTTAGATGACTTCTTCCTTAAGCTGCATCTTTTTTGTTCTCCCAACCTAGGTTTTCCTATTTTATGTGACTTCTTTATTTTATTTATTTATTTTTTTCTCTTTGTAGCCGCTTAAAAGGCCCTCCCTTTTAAAGCACATTGCCCTCAAGGTGGGGGTATTGTACCTTGAGAAAATGAAGCGGTTCTCAAGTATTGTTTTCTTTAGATGCTTCAGTCCATTTTACAAGTGCATCTTCAACCCTTCTCTTTCCGAACTTGAAGAACACACCTATCCACAGGTGGATTAAAAAAAATAATGTTTGACCTCGTTTGTGAGCAATGTAGATGGTTCTCTTACAGGTCTTGAATAATAGTGTATCGACCTAAGGTTACCAAGAATGTAAGAAACCTGTTCTTCAAAGCTAGCTTTTTGATTAGTTGGTGTGTGAGTCATCGGTCTTTAATTCTTATGTTTTGATATGCTTTGATTTTCATATGTTTTTACATGTTTTGGCCTTCTAATTATTTTGCGTATGATTTGTATGTTTTGAATATTCGCATATTTGGACTGCTTCTACAAAATTATGATTTGTAATATATTAACGAAAAATTAGATTTTTGCAGATAATTTATGGTTTTCTGTTCTTTCATTTTTTTAACTACATATATTTGTATGTCGTATATATATTTATACTTGTTGAGCGTTAGGTTCATGTTTTGTAATTATTTTCTAACCCTTCCAAATTAGCGGGTTATGGATACTTATAGGATATGGACTGAAGATTGATGCATACTTTTATTTGCTTGTAATTATATCATTAAAGGTTGTTAGATTTTATGTATTGCATCGGATATACACTTAGAAGTTCCATCATTTTGAATCTTTAGGCTGGAGAGCCAAATGTATGTCATATATGGTTTTCTATGGTTATATATATTTTGGGTATTTGGTCAGATGCTTTTTCTTTTTTCTTTTTGTAGAGATTTATGGATTTAGAAGTATAATATAATTTTTAGGTCGGACAATGGATAGTTTGTATGAGACTTTGATTTTGAATCCGGTGACCAGTGCAATAAATGTTTAATTGTGATGTTTTGGTATTAGTATGAAATGCCTGACCCGGTTTTCGGATATTAGACATTGATTATTTATGAATAATTCTTTATTAATGTCATTAATTTTACCTATTTGGGTCAAGATCAAGACACTTTTTGCGCCTAAATGACTGCTAGTTACTCCTTGTCGATTCTGTCATATTTTGACAAAAATAATTATGCATATTGTAAGGTTTGTATGAGAGCTTTTTTAAAATCGTTGGATGAACATGTCTAGCTATTAGTGAAGAGAGGATGACTCGTTCCACCATGATGGAGAATGGGGTTATATCTCTGAAAGATCCAGCCTTGTGGTTTAGTGATGATCTTAACTATTGTAATTGGAATAATAATGGTATCCATGCTGTTTTTATAGGGCTCTTGCCTGATAAGTTTAGATGGGTATCCATGTGTGAAATTACTATGAAAGTTTGGGATATTTTGCAAATCATATATGAAAGGAGAAAAATGGTTAAAAACTTAAAATTCCAAATTTTGATCACTAGATGAAAAATGACGAAACATTTGATGAGTTCAATGCCAAACTAAATGGCATTATTAACTCTACCTTCAATCTAGGAGAGAAAATTATTAAAAAAAGAATTGTCCTAAAAGTCTTGAGATCCTTAAACGAGGGGTTTTGATCGAAGGTTATGGCTATTGAGTAGAGTAAGGATCTTGATGAGATAAAAATTGAAAAATTAGTTGGATCTTTTTAAACTTATGAATTGTCTTTCCTATAAAATGAAAAAGGACAAATTAATTATCCTAAAATCTACAAAGAGAAGTCCTTTGATGACTTAAGGAATGAGTTTATGAATGACAAGGACATTGCTTTCTATATGAAATAATTTTAAAAAATTCTAAAAGACAATAAAAAATCTCAAAGAAAGTCTAAAGGCTTTTCCAATCATAAGAAAAATAGGGACGAAAAAGATGAATCTAAGGGCAAAAGATCCAAAAATGCCAAGGGTTTGAACGCATTAGGACTAATGTCCTACTTCAGATGTAACAACGATAAAACCCTATGTACCACCCTTTATGATGAGGAGGTCGAGGAGAGTGATAGTTTGGCTTTTGGCTTTGGAAAACACTCCAATTATATAGCATCTGTATCCCATGTTGAAAGCAATAGTGAACCTACCTTAGGTCATAATGAGGAGTTTGATAATTTGATTAGTTAGACTTTGAATTAGGCAATGGGTTGAATAATCTTCAAGAGGCTTTTAATGAATTGTATCATGATAGTTTAGTAACTAAATGAACTAATAAAACTCTTTTAAAAAGAGATGAAGGATTAGAACATGAAGAGAAAATTTTGAAAGATTGTTTGTCAAAAAGGAAGAGGCCTTAAAATTTTCGTGTGATGAAGATGTTGCTCTCAGAGAGAAGATAAGGCATTTTGAAATTAACTTGTAAAATCCAAGATCTGGTTGAACATGTTCACGAAAATTTCGAAAAAATTTGATCATATGTTTAGTCTTAGTAAGACGGCCGTTGACAAGAAAAGGCTTGGCTTAGGAAAACCAATTTTCAATTGACCTACCCTTAAAAAACTGTCTTAGTACTGACTTCCAAGAGTAGTTTTGAAAAGGAGGTGGACACTTCAATTCATCAATAAAAGAAGCTCAAGCAAGCCCTCCTAAGAGTCAATCCTAGACTTGAACGAAGAAGGTCCTATCCATTGAAAAGGTTGTACGCACATGTCACGACCCTGGTTCAAATATCAAAATTGTTGCGACATATAAATTCATAATTTGGATTGAGACAGCACAAAACTTCATTAAACATATAAGAATATAATTCGTCTGAGGAAATCGGTTAAGTTTACTCTAACTTAACCTCTAAGGTTGTATTTGTTCATCAAATATATATGACTCAACATATAATCATCAACTAAGGCATCGAAATTAAAGTGATGTACCAGCCCTTAGTAGTGCTGTAACATTTATATATATCCAAATATTTACCAAATATCAAAATAATGCTTATACGCTAGTCATGAGTATATTAGGTGCGGATATAGTTGAACAAATACACTCACGTGTAGCTCATGCTCCCTTTAGGTGCCCTCTCGAGCTATCCCATAACTGGTTTGTCTCTAACCTGTGATTAACTTTAATAATTTACTTATTTATTTTAATTCAATATTATTGTATAAATCTTGGTGTTTGGATCTTACATATGCTAGATATAGTAAGGAAGGGCACATTTGCCCAAATTATGTTGAGACCATGTGGAGTCACCACCCCATTAGCCTCGTTAGAGCACTTAAGCCTTTTACGTTTATTAGACTGGAACCTACTTGTTACCACTGTGATGTCTTTGGTTATTTCTATCCCCATTGTCATATACTTTGTTCTAGTAAACCTAGATATAAATTGAATGTGAGGATTTAGGCGAGTAAGGGTGACCGAAAGAAGGTGACATTTCATGTGAACTCTATGAGAATAGTCAAGAATTTTGAGCCCCAAACTAGAAAAGCTTCTATTGTTTTCTCTAGGATGATGCCTCGGTTGTTCTCTCATGTTACTCATCGTCCTTTGAGATTCATTCCTTCATACTATTCATGTAGCTAATGTGGCCATATTCGACTCCATTGTCATAGGCCTTCTTCTATGAAGTCTCAAGGTTGATCATCTGAATAGGTAAAGCTAGCATGCGAGATGTAGTGCTTAAGAGGGATGGTATTGAGTTTAACTATTACCATCAGATTTGACCATAAAAGAAATGGATTTGGGTTTACCCATGTATACTCAAATAGGCCAATTCATTTCTTCAAGAAATGGGCTTGAGCCAAGGAGGACTTGGCATTTGAAGCCAAGTTATCATGTGCTACTCATGGGTAACTCTTTTGTGTATCGTGCATATAAATTATAGTGTGTTTAGAGTAAGAGCATGCATACATATTTCATTTTCAAAAACAATATTAAAAAAACATCGATGAATTAAAATTTTGAGTAACTTTCAACAATTGGTGAATGATTTAAAATTTATTTGAAAATGAACTGTTTCTCATGCACTTAATGAGATGTGGGCTTGTTTTTCACCTCATTTATGTATCTTTATAAAAGGGGTTTGTTATATCTTGTTTTATACCCATATTCATTGCACATACTATATTTTGTAGATTGAGATCTTGATCACTTTTGTACATTTCGAGCTAGAAATTTTAAGTGTACTTGGATTATCTCGAAATTGAATTGATATTAGACTAGTTGAAGTTAAATTTTAAACATAAGCACCCCTAGAAAGAAAATTAATATTGTTGATGAGTTTTCAGTCAAGATTTATATAAAGAAAATGTGGAAAAATTTATAAAAAATAAGTTCCTCAATGTTAGGATTATCATTTAGGGGGAGCAAAATTGTTGAAATGAATTATAGGCTCTAGTGATATTTGGTTTGACTTTCCCTTTTAAGGTTCTCCAAAACACACTGGGGATTTCGAAATCATAGCTAGACTCTTCCGCAATTTAAGGTCTTGAGGTCCCTTAACTACGCATATTGCATCACTACACATATATGTACCACATTTTCATTTATTTTGTTCAAAAAAGTAGTACTTGAAATTTTCGCATAATTATTAAATTCATGAAAATTTTGAGTTAAGCAATATATTTTACAATCACCCATTTGTTTGAAAGTTAAGTATTATTTTTATTATCGTTTATCTCATTTTGCATTCCGTACCCATTATTATAGTTTGAGTGATTTTTATCATCATTCAAAACAATATTCGAACGCCATTTTAAGGTTAACATTTGAATGCCATTTTAAGGTTGAAGTTCAAACACCAATGTTGACATTTGAACGCCACGACATTTTTAAGTCACAAAGGAACCTTAGTCGCACAACTCACTGCATCTCTCCCTCTCTCTCTCACATTCGAATGCTCCAAGTCTTTCCTTATTATCTCTTTCAATTTCCATTCATTTCCCTCAAATCTCACTTAAATTTTGTTGGTTTACTTCTTACTCTAATGGATCTAGCTCTTTTTACAACTTTTTCCAAGGTAATTCTCTTGATTTTGAATATCTATTTTTTTTTTTGCATATTTTCGCATCTTGACAAATGTCCATGATTTTTTGAATTATTATGCATCATTTTCTAGAATTCATGTCAGAGCGATGCTTATGAGTTATTCATCTTAACTCTTGTCGATTCCTCAATATCTAAGATTTTTTGGACTAATTAAATTCAAATGTCAACCATGAACTTAGTTTCTTCTATGGCCAAATTTAGGTAATGTAAATTTTTTACTATTTGGTTCATATTGGAGGTGTTTTACGGTATTTTGTAATAGAGAACTATAAAATTAGCTACGAAGTAGAGTGTACGTTGAAGAGGTAACTCAAGGTGTATTGATTCTTGATTATGGAGTAGTGATAATGCTTAGCATTATCTATGTAGTTTTAGTATTATGAATCTTTTATTTGAGTATGTGATGTCGCTCTAGGATCTCCCTACCCATATCTTGCATATACTTATCACTTGGGAGTGGTTACTTCAGTCTTTGATTTGTCATCTCCTTCTATCCTTAGTTTAATAATTTAATTCTAACATTCACTAGATCTACTCGATAGATCTCTATTTTTTTTTATATTTGTGGTCTAACCAATAGGACCATGCCTGAGGTGATTTCGGACTCTATTGATCTTCCTACTATACCATGAGTAGACTCTCTCTACTGTGAGGAGACAACATCATTTGCTGATAAGGTCTTTTCCTATCTATTGCAGCGTCCCCATTGCTATGATGATCATGGGATTAGGATGAACTTGTTATTAGTTGCTTTTCCCATCCTTTACCACATTTTGAGCATCGACATCTTTTCGATATCTTGTTTGTTGACCCTTTTATTGTATTGTTTATTTTTATATGCCACCCTTCGAGGTGTAGCCCCAAAGGGCACACACAAATTACACACAAATTTGGGGGACACAAAAGAGTGTGTAGCTCGGAGATCAACCAAAATATGTGCTAAAGAATCAAAAACCTGCAATTTACCTTTCACAACTGATGGATCAACTCCAGTATCACGAGCTATGGTTGCAAATGCCCTATTAGGAGCTACTGACCTCCTCTTCAGACACCCACGCATCGGAGATTGGCAATCCCTTGCATGATGGCCCACCTAATCACACCTGAAATAGGCCCCACTCTGATGGAGACAAGTTCATCTAGCGTGATTTTTTTCACAATACTCGCAGGCAGATCTCGTGAACTAGAATTTCAGAGGAGAAGACTTCGCTTCCTCTGATTTTCCTTTATCTTGGCTTGATTTTTCTTTGACTCGAATCCCAGGCATCAAACAAGATATCCAATGAGAGACTCTACCATTTGAGCTCTAGCCTCTATGTTCTAACTTCTTCTGAAAATGTTTTTCTTGAAGCTGTTATAGTTCGATCAATAGGGCCTGGTCCAGCACCTTGCTATAAGTCCGTAATCAAAGCTACACCGATTGCTTTTAGATTGAATGTTGTAGCCATTGCTGAAATTTCTAAACTCTCAGGGACTCATTTATGACCAAATGGGGAGCAAATGGGATTGCTCTGAAAATTGTGTCGTATTTAGCTACCGATCGGTTCCCTTGCCGCAGCCTACCAAACTCAGCTCATTTAATCTCCCGGATGCATGATAGAAAGAACTTCTCTAGAAATGCCTCTCGGAAGACATACCAAGGGATCTCTTTATTGTCCTGGCTTAAAATATGGTGCTGGGAGTCCCACCATCCAATTTGTACGCGGCAAACCTCACATTGTCCTCATCGGGGCAATTAATAGCCTCGAATACTCTCTCCACCTTTTTCAGTCAATTCTCTACTTTAATCGGATCGAACTCTTCTAGAAACTCCGGAACATGCTTGCCCTTGAACTAGTTGAAGGGCATCCAGCTCTGACTCTGCTCGACCATCCTCCTCAAAGCAGCCATATCTTGTTCCTTCCACTGGATCATCCTGTCCATCGCATTGCTTGTACAACTTGTCATAGTAACATAATTATCTCCACGACTCAAGGCCGATCTCCTATCCCTAACATGTTCCCGTTTGGAGACTGACCTTCTGCCCCTAGCATCTTCTCAGCTCGAGACTGATCTTCTGCTCCTAATATTTTCTTCCCGATTTGAGAACGATCTCCTACCCCTAAAATCTCTATGGTCTGCCATAAATTCACTAGGAAATACGAAGATTCAATCAACAGTCTTTCCAAAATTGACCCAAAATCGACCCAAAACACTTCCTATTACGACTTTTTCTGATACAATTTCCGTCACAAATTCGGACCAAGTATGTCAAATTTATAATTATTTAAAACCCAAATAATAGATAATTAAATTCCAAACTAGGTGTGATATAACCAGACAGACTATAAAATTTCGATATCAATTAATCTTAAACAAATAGACCCAAATACTTATCACAGGACTTTATCAGATAATTGTTTAGACAATACAATTATGACCTGCATCGATTCTTAATAATAATGTCCAAATATTATTAATATAATATCCATTAAAGGAAATATTCAAATAATAATAACTCATCTATATATACAACATGTCCAAAAATTCTTAATACACAGTCCAAAGGCCTTCATTCAGCTAATTTTTAATAACCAAAATACATTCCAATACAGATCCAATCCAAAAGAATCGAAATACAGCCGACACCATCTATCTAAATAGATACGATACTCATCAGGAAATATGATGCCGCATCGGATCTCAATTAGCTCCTGCAATATATCCAAGCCTTCTAGTCTGAAGGGATAAAATAAAAAATATGAGTTTAAAACTCAATAAGTATCATCATATACATTTATAAAACAATACATATAAATCAGAGGAAGGGTGACATCACATAACAAATCGTATAAAACAAATCACAAGGTCCGTATCTCATATGCATAACTATTGGCTACATTTTAGGCTTACAACTCTCGGCCATCTCATGTCATCAAATATCGATTATATTTTTAGGCCTGCATTCTTGGCCCGGCTACAGTTTAGGCCTGCAGTTCTCGGCCATTTCATATCATTAGATCTTGATTATATTTTAGGCTTGTAACTCTTGGTTCGAGTATATTTTAGGCCTATAGCTCCTGACCATTTTATATCATTGGATCCCGATTACATTTTAGGCCTGCAACTCTCGGTCCGACTACATTTTAGGCTTGCAACTCTCGGCTATCTTATATCATTGGATCACATGTCAACCCACCCGAGTTTTAGACAACTATGGTCCCACACATACATCGGCCCACTAAGCCCTCAGTAGCGTGTATGTTAAATGTAAGGCCCAAAGCAAATTTCACATTCATTTCTATACACATATACTGATATAAAAATATACGATATTCGATATTTACCCATTTTTCTAGAAAATAATAAAACCCTCAAATATTAACTGAATAGAACAAAACCCTCAAACAACTGGTGAAACTCACACATAAGCTGAGAAAAACTGATGGGTTAAGTAAAATCTTGCATGCACGACTTTAAACCTCCAAATCAAAACCAAAATATATCAGTTATTGAAATAGACAAAGGATAGGGTTAAAGGATACTTGTTTCGATCTTATATCAAGCAGATTTGACAAAATGATACTTAGAATGATCCAATCTCCACTTTCTCTCTCCTCTTTCCAGCGTGCCTCTCTCTCTCTTATTTCTTTCCCTCTGCTTCGGCCTTCCCCTGTGTGCACTGCACTGCTTACCCTCTCTTCTCCTCCTCCTCCTCTCTCTTTCTCCTTCTTCGCGCAAGCTCTCTCTCTTCTTCNTTAGAAATATTATATAATAAATATTGGTATTTGGTATATTAAAAGAAAAAGATTTTAGAAAATTATAAGTTGACAAGATCATATTTGCTAGATATTGGAAACGTCAGTTGATATATTATAATATATTACCATATGGTAATGTATTGGCCGATATTTATATATATGGTAAAATGCCTAGAATAATTATTCTCACTTTATAAGATGCTATTACTCAATAAAATAGTTATTTTTTGTACAAATCAAATGATAAAATATTTATGATTATCTTGTTTGTAAGCTAAGCTAAGCGGACCTTCTTTCTTAGTTTGGTAATTTTGAATTGCATGGTTTTCTAGCCTGAGCAACTGCTCTGCCGCTCAATCCCATTTAAAGGATTTCCATGATCAATACAAGTCACATTGCCACCGTCTGTTTATTATTTAAAGAACTTATTAGTCTTGTCCCCTGCGTACTAATTCTTTTGATCACTCCCTTAACAAACTACAAAAATAAGCACAGTGGAGCACTTTTGATGTGTCAATATATGTTACAACTCTAGAGCAAAAGCAAGTAATAAAAAACAATAATAATAAATCTGTAAATTATTTCCAGGACCATAAAAAAACAAACTCAAATTCAAATATTCAATACCAAGTTGGACCTAATAAAAATCATGATGCATGACAATGAACATAGGACCAGTTTGGACTATCTATCTGTTCCTTGAAACACTGACCATAACTTGCTTACACAAATAATAAAGAAAAATGGCAGTCCAACAATTCTCCACAATTACACATTATTATTGAAAGTAATCGTAATATCACATCTACATGAATCATACAATACCACAATCCTGATACTAAATCAACCCAAAACAATTCTCCAAAATTATAAAACTGCTATCAGCAATATATATATCATCTCCTCAAATACCCAAAATACAAATACAAATCCCAATACAGAACTAAGTACAATAAAGTATAAATAAAATCTTTCAAACGTCCTCGTCCAAGCTTCCTACAAGTAATCTATAATTTCTAATTTGTAAGGTTTAGAAACAGTAAAAATCATAAGCCGAAAGTTCAGGAAGTATCAATATATATGTATAATGAAACAAGCAGGTCCATGAATCAAAAGGAAAAAAAATGAAAATAATAAAATGTGTACGAAAATTTAATATAAGTCAAAAGTCCAAATATGTCAAATATTCAATTAACAATGTTTTATATATGATTTCATATGCAAAATTTATAATCTGTATACGAATGCCAATGGCCTAAATGTACGAAATCATCAAAAAGTCCGATATCATAAATCTAAAGACTCAAAAGTCCAATCCAAATTCAGATAAATTCAAATAACGATCAAAACCTACAAATTTCAAAAGTTAAATATCTCGAATATCAAATTAGATGTAGGTACAAATCTCAAAAGTCCAAAACATACTAAAATTTGAGAATCAATCATCAAAAAATCAACTTTGAGAAAATATTATACATACTTTCAGTAACCTTAGACCAAATACTACTCTTTAAACCCATGGGCAGGCCTTCTATATCTTCATCTCTATAGATAGGGTCAAGCACCAATTTTTTTTACTACCAATAGATAATAAGTGAAGTGCTTAAATTTGTCTAAATATACTAGGATATTTGAATTTGTTATTCTGCTCAATTTCATATAATGGTTCTCAACAAAATACTAAATTGGAAGATTTTATAATAAATATCCAAAATGTTTCCCATTTGTTGGAAAAGTACAACACTTCCATTCTAGGGAAATACAAATACCAAATTTTTTTACCCTATGAAAAAATACAAATATCAAAATAAATAATAAAATAAAGTCTGATCCAAAGTACATGTATGATTACCAGATGTAAGGCCTAAGTGTATAAGTTCATGATTTTTCCTTTGTAAATATTTTCAGATATGAATATGATATTTTAAATACTCACTTATTTTGTAGAAAACAAACAAGCTCCTCAAATATTCAGTAAAAATCAAAGCAAAACCTCAAAACTTTTGATAAAAATCGCATGCATGCAACAACACTTAAAATGGGAAGTAAAAGGGTCACGTGCTTGCAACTCAAAACAAGAAATATAGATAAAATCAATGGATTCATAAATAAATTAAAGATCAAGATTTGAAGTACTTGCCTTAATATTTTAACCTAACAAATCTGACTTCTTAAATTTTCAAATTTTCATTCCTTGTCTTTCTCTCTCTTTTCTTCTTCTTGTGAGATTTGGTCGAAAATAGTGCATCACTATGTTTATAAGCGAATCAGTGCATGAGCACCAATAAAATTTGAATTAGGCACCACTCAAACCCTATGCACACACGAGTGCTATGTTAGGCATAACTTAGGCGCAAATATTTTGCCGGAAATACATATGAGCACTCTAGGGGTGCTTAATGGATGCACACATTCTACCTGAAATGCTCATGAGCATGCATCAGGCATCAGGCCTGATGTTTAAATCCGATTTCTTATTAACTTTTTATTGTACAGTTATTTTTAAATTGACTTAAAAATAAATTAATGACATCAAAATTTATAATTAGAAATTGGACATTACAATTTATAAAAACTGCTTGGACTTTGATGCTATGGTACAAGAAATTATTATCTAGGATGCATACAGAGAGTAGATAGTACACTGAGCTGATTGTACGTCATCATATATGAGCTTAAAGTTATATAGAAATATAAAATATTTGATCGGTTGATAAGATGTGAGGGGAACTTGATTTTTACTTGCTAGCTTATGATTTGCACACTAGATGCAATCTAAATTCTTTAAAAAAAAAAAAAGATGACTGAAATGAGCATGGAAAAAGTGTTATTGTATATTGACAAGTATTTTTCTTGGCTACATTTATCCATAAGTATTTCAATAATTATAATTGTACAGTTCCAAACTAAGATGGCTTCCAAATTGTTACGTATTCATCTACGAGTAATTTGATCTCCTAGTACATCAATATGATAGGCTGGATCTGTGTAAGATTTGATAGTTGTGAGATGAGCATGACATCATTTTCAACAAAATCATGATAATAGTGGCCCTATTTAAAGGTTGGATAGGATGCTTTTTTCCCCAAAAAAAAAAAAAAAAAAAGAAAGAAAATTCAACCCTGTGGCCCTCAAGTTTGGTTTGATTGTAGAAAAAGAGGAAGACTCTTATCATCACTGCAGTAGCGTAAGCATGTGAACAGTGAGCCATGCACCCTCTTGCCCCCCTCTTCCCTCTTTATATATTTATTTTTGGAGTGACATTTTGCATAGTTAAGTTAAGATTAGACTAAGAGGTTTTCAAGCATAAATTTTATTCGTTGAATTGTCCCAGTGGTGAGATGGTGCGCATGCCGTGTTGTGACAAAGCAGGGGTGAAGAAGGGGCCGTGGTCTCAAGCAGAGGACTTGAAGCTCATTTCTTTCATTCAGCAACATGGTCATGATAACTGGCGTGCTCTTCCTAAATTAGCGGGTTCTTCCTCTCTCTCCCTCTCTCCCTCTCTCTCTCTCTCTCTCTCTCTCTCTCCACCTTGGACCTCAATCATCGTGCTATTATCAAGGTCCAATTCATCCCAACCACTTAATATAGTTAATTTGTGTTTGATGAAGACCCAGAATTAGTTTTATAACCTAGCACGCCTCTTCAAACTTGGAAGATTAAGCACATGTACCAAAGTTCAGTAGTAGCTTTTTTAGGAAAATGGTTTTTTTTTTTTTCATATATATTCTGCCTCAAGAACTCTAAGACCACTTTGTTGAAGGGGCAGTCATATAATCAGTGAACCGATTCATTTCAACCACTTGAACTTATGTATGAAGGTTTAAAAATGATTTCATACTCTATGGATGTTGGAAGATTTCATTTTTCTGGTTAAGAAAGCTGAGATTTCACGACAGCACGATGCTGCAATTTCATCACTTCTATGACAGAGATCATAAAAAAATTAATCGAAAGCTGCTGCAGCAATTAATGTGAAACATTTAAATTTGTTTGCAAAGAGCTCATAACACCATATATTTCTTTAAAGCGAATGGAACAGTTGACATGGAGCCATGAATGAAATATTACAAGATGAAGACAGTTATCTTTTTCTGTTTTTTTTTTTTTGGATGGTTTTTTTTTTTTGGGGGGGGGGGGGGAGGGGATGAAGGAGGCTGGGTCAAACAATTTGTCTGACCAACATAGACGCTGTACCAATGTCAAACAAATGCATCACAAATCAACTTAGGTAGAAGGAAGAATTGAATATGGTATAAATTATTCTGCTGTCTGCATCAAAGGTTGTTGAGTTAGTGTCCGACGCAAAAGGTAAACTAAGAAAACAATTGTTGTTAGGTGAGGAGGGTCATCTGGGATCTTTGGGGCTAAATTTCATTGAAAGATGAAAAGTGGATATAACATACAATCATACGGTGGGATCCCACTATATGCAGTGGGTCCCATGCGGTGGTATCTTACTTCACCTATATTTTCTATTTTTTTCAATGTTAGTGATTGCTATTGCCCAATACGATAGGTTTGATGTAGTTACCAATTTGGTAAGCACTAATTTCCACTGAAAACAATTTATGTTGTTTCCATGAAAACTGTGGGTGGATCATTATTTTTGTTACACAGGCTTGGCACGATGCGGGAAAAGTTGTCGTTTGAGATGGATTAACTATCTCCGTCCTGATCTTAAACGAGGCAATTTCACCCTCGAGGAAGAGGAAAGTGTAATCAGGCTCCACGAGCAGCTGGGTAACAAGTATGATCAATCTGTGATGATGTTTTAGGTTTACGTGCATGATTCACTTTTCATGCATGATTTATAATGCCATTGGGTACGCAGGTGGTCCAAAATAGCTTCTCACTTGCCAGGGAGAACTGATAATGAAATCAAGAACGTGTGGAATACACACTTAAAGAAGCGCTCGATAGCTAGAGGATCAAAAAATCATCCCCCAGCTAAGCCTAATGATTCTTTCACCAGCTCGACATCCCCTACATCGGGCAAAAAAGTGCTCAACGACACCATTGAATTCTCTAGCTCTTCTTCCACATCTTGTCAAATGGGCAAGCCGGATTGTTGTGATGATAATGGAATAGTGGCAAATGTGAACAAGCAAGATTTACTTGGAGAAGTAATTGAAATCCCCTTTGAGCCCAACTTGGACGTGTGGGAGTGGTTAGATGTTGACTCGAATTGTGCTGAGGGATATGTCCTTTCAAGTGAAGCAGCCGCTCACCAACAAAGAGCGTCTGATGATGACAGCAGCAAAGGGGATAATGGAAGAAGTTGGTGGTTCGAGTACTTGGAAAATGAGCTCGGACTCGGAGCAACTACCCCCGATGCATATCCAGATGATATGACAGATTCTGCTCTTCAGAAATTTTTAAATGAAGAGGAGTTGTTGAGTGATCCCATCAGGAGTTTTGCAGACATGTCCACTTTCACCTAATTATTTTAGGGATTTTGAACCCTAAAAAACTAGTCAAATTGTTTGTTGGAATTGATTAATCTGTTCCAGCTGCTGATCTCTGTCATGAACAGCTTCTCGTAGTTTCTGAATTTAGTATCAGAGAAAGTCACTTGGGTAAGTCAGATTTCGCCAGAATTGGTGGGACTTTGGACTGGTTACAGTAAGCAACAATTTCAAAGGTTTGGAGGGATTGGTGATGTATCCATGGAAGTTCTTTGTAACTAATACATCAAAATATTGTTATGATATTGTGATTTTTCCTTTCATACTGTCATTATAGTATGTTTTTTACTTCTTATCCACGTTTTTCTGCTGTTGTTGTAGTGCAGAGGACAGCAATATTCCCTTAGAAAATTTGGTTGTTAGTTGTAAGAATCATGTCTTGAAGTAAAGAGCACAAAAGTCAAAAAATTGAAAATCCTAAGCTCGTTTTCGTCTACCTCAATTGACATGGGAGCCTTTGAGTTTTCTTTAATTTAGCTTGTTGAAGGAAGACCACTGATTATAAAACTAAATAATCATGTTTAAAGATTACAAGTGCAGAAACGTGTGACGAGGGCTTTTTGTATTGTCATCTGATTCTGTCATTATGATGATACGGAGTTGGGTCGATTACTTGACACTTTGGACCTTTAATTCTTTGTCAAGACCTAAATGTTCTTCGATCTCCCTCTCCCTACTTCGACATTTATATTTCTGAAAGGCATTTATTTTATTATGATTTATTATATTTTAATTAGCACGTTCAAATTTTAAAAATAGAACAACATATGTATAATTAGGATATACTTTTTAAGTTATAAATATT